>JAODPA010066471.1:0-34064 GCA_025585075.1 Nepenthes mirabilis | reverse complement strand
TGATGGATGACCAGATAGTATAATCCATTGTACATTGATATATATGTATATGATTCCATAGGTTATTAAAGTTTGCTTCAGGTACCTAGTGGTATCTCTTTGTATTCGATGTTGTGTCTAGAGACAGTGTTAGAGACACAAAATGATTATGGTGGTTTTAGGATCCTCTGTTGGATTTTTGTGTTATCCGAATGTTGGAGTTTGATAGTGAAAGATTTTAGGATATATTGAGGTTGTATATTTGTTGTACAGGATTATCATACATGTCCGGTATTTGTTTGGCGACTATTTTTCAGTCAAAACTCTGCCAAATTTTTGATAGGATATTTAGTCTATCACAATTGATATCAGAGAAAAAAAGATGCCCTAAATTTGATTTGAATCTTATGTGAAATTTTAGATTAGATCAAGTAAGATCGAATAAGTAAATGTAGGCTTAGGATAATTAACTTAGATCAGATAGTTCTAGTTATCCTGGTGGGCTAACCTAGGCTAGAACTAAGTTAGGAATAGTGATTAAGTTTGGATGTCTAGCTTATGCGTCCTAGTTAGTGTCCGAAGCGCGATCTAACACGTGTGTTTTTATTTCAGAAAGAATATTAGCGTTAGCTCCTAGACGAGGGTCTATTCGTGGTGGTGGTCGACCGTGAGGTTGAGAGGAGGAAGGTGTTTTGAGGCACCTTAAGGTTTGAATTTGATTGATGCCGAGCTAGTGTTTGAGTATATCAACATCGATTCGAGGCCTAAGTAGTCGATTTTAGTTCAAAGTTTAAGATTGATCGACTCTGGGTTGAACTCCTTAGGGTAGTAATTTGCTAAGAAGGGATACTTGAATATGATGATTAATTGTGATTGATAAGCTGAAATAGATGGCTTAGGGTTAGGATAACTTAGAGTCAATTATTGTGTAACGAATTCAAAGATGTCGACTTATAATCGATTTAGTAATGATTAAGTGCCTAGACTTTTGGATAACTTGGATCTTTTAAAGGTTGAGATATGAATTCCAAGGAATGAGATGGTGTCTACAGTGATCTAATGTTTGGAAGGAGATAAGGTGTTGTTGCCCCATATAAGTTAGAAGGTGAAGTCAACCTTAGGTGGTTGACGTGAAAAGAGTCATGGATCTCAAGGATAAAGAGATATCGTAGGATATGTTGTGGATGCTCTATGGATGAATATTTTATTTCGATGGGATTTTTGGGAGAATGTCTTAATTGTGGACAGACCGACAAGTAGTCTAGTGCATTTGATCAAGGTTCCACGGTTATGGCACTAGTATTGAGGTGTCGTCTACCATGGTGGAAGGAAAGATTTCCAAATCTAGACATTTCGGTAGATGCATTGTTTTGGAATTCTGAATATATATATTTATATATTTTTGTTTGTGTTTCTTAAGTTTATTCATTAATTGTGGATTATGAATTTTATACCAGTTGCATCGGGGTCTGCAATATTTTTCTTGGGTCTGTAGATACGATTAATTGTGATTAATTGATTACCTTGGGGTGTTAGGATTTGATATAATATTGAGGATGACTTGGTTCATAAGTCATCGTACCAACATGAATTGTGTTGATAAGAATATTATGCTTTGTAATCTGATTGTGAAACTTTGACTATAAGGTAGAGTTGATCGAGGTATCACGAAATTAGTATCGCTATATCTGCAAGTTGTCTAATTAGGCATGTGTTCATTTCATTTCTTGAGATGAGACCACGACTAGCAGTCATCTTGTGGTTACTAAGAAGTTTTAGATGTGTAAGTAGTTGAGGATGTTCCTTAGAGGAAAAGATTTGACTGATTTGTTTCTGGTCAGTAATTCAAGATTGTGCCGAATATGGTATCGATATTCTTAAGGATTATGAATAGAATCAAGAAAGCATTGATCAGGTACCGCGTGAGAATGCGTAGGATATCTTAGGTGTGTAAGATGAACCGTGAAGGTTACTTGTGGATTTTGAGAATTTGGGTGTTTGAAAGATTAATAGTTGATAAGCGAGCACTGTGAATGAATAAATGAATCATTTGACCTTTTGCCTAAGTGTGGAGCCTCCGAAGGCCAATCTGTAACCAAAATATTGTTGATTGGAGATGAATAGGAGTTGTGCTAGTAGCAGCATTCATGAATTAAGACACAGTCATTATAAGCTCGGGTAATGCCGTTTGAGTTTGTAGATTCATTGGCATATTTGTGAATTTTAGGGGTTGAATCTTTCAGCTATATTTTGGCCATTATTGCAATGACCTCATCGATGAATTCAAAGAATCATAGGAAGTGTGAACTATGTTTGAGGACTGTGTCATGGTTTAGGAAGGTCGTTAGCTATGTATTGGATTGAGGCTAGAGGATGAGGCTTGGAAAGGGAAGATGTTTTCGGCATGCGGATCCTTCCGTAGCATGAGGTGATCCTGTAGAGATTTAAGAGACGGCTAATTTAGGAAAGACTGATCGATGTCGCATGGGTACATAGTTTTCTTGGTCATAGTTTAATCCGATCAGATATCCATTAAGTGTTGTGACGGACCGGATTATTCTCCAAGGAATAACCTCCGTCATTGGCAACACAACTACAGTCCATAATTAATACTTGTGGATTCCAGAGAAAATTCGGCAGAATTTCCTCTGCAATTGGACAAAAAACAAAAAATACAACCTGTTTAAATATCATCCTGTACAAGCACACATCTAGCCAATAATCAATACTTGGCCTACAACACACAACATAGGATCATATATTAGCCATATCATCCATGGCTCCAACACAGCACTCCTATCTACCGTATTGGATACAACGCGATGCCGTCTAACACAAACAAAATCCAAATACATCAACATAATCACGGAAGCATAACTAAATCATCAAAAGACCTGCGGAAGCATAACAAAACCATAATATAACAACAAACCACATCTATCCATGAGTGGCTGTTTACATTCTACTATTATATCCATAACCCAATCTTCAAGCTTCGACATCCAGCTAATATCTTCAAGCAAGTCTTCCTTCTTGCTCTAACTAATCCGGCGCCGGCCAAGTGTTCTCATCTGGAAAGATAAATAGCAAGAGTGAGCATACAGCTCAGCAAGTATAATCATAACACACTACTCACAATAGAAAGCAATAGAAGCAATAACTGAAGGGGGATCACATGTAATCTCAACGATCAGAATCATGAGAGGGAACAGGGAGTATCTTGGAATCACTTGATTCTCACGGTTACATCAGTTATGCATTAATCATTTTCATCATTATATCATCTTTGCAGACCTGGGCTAGTAGACCGTACTAACCAACGATGCAAGAGAACGAGGAAAGGAATGTGTTCGCTACACATTCTAAAGCTACGACGGCATTTTAGGTCGGTAGCACTCGACCCCTGGTTGCATCCATGCAACAATCAACGAACAACTACATCTCGCTATGTAGTGTTCAACCGACACGCCCCACACCCTTGGGGACCAGGGCAATCCTCATTCTTCCACAGTAGTTTCCTAAAGTGTACCACGAATATCACCCGCTCCCACGAGCGGCAAGAATACGTGGCCAGGTATTCCTCAGGTTCACACCGCGATGGACATGATAAGCTAAAGAATACTACCCCTATGAATCATGGTCCTAGTTTCAAGGTTTGATTCCACACTTGGAGAGAGAAATCCACATTTGCCATACACATTCACAATTCGGAAAATCCCATTCCCATCACATACATCTCTATCCAGGAGATCATTCATCACATTCAGCTCCATCCGGGAGATCATTCATTACATTCATCTCCATCCGGGCGATCGTTCCATCATAATGCATAATGTGGATTCCCTTTCGTTTACTTACTCGATTCACCACTTTCTGTGTGACTCTATCTTCTTATTCATCACAACTCATTTCAAGTTCACGAGAGAATACCGAATTTCATACATTCAAAGATCACATATCCTCTTAGAAGCCTTCGAGACTCATTCCCTTGCTTTCGGCACATGGATACACAATTCAAAGCTTACATTTCATTTAAATAACTAGACAAAGATTTCATAGCGATTTAACAAGGACAAAGCATGTACATTTCTCATTTATTCTCGGATGAACAGTGCCAGGGCTCATTCGGAGCATCCGAATGCCGCGAACGGTTCGGTACTTGGGAGATCGGACGTCCGATTGATACATACGTACAATTGGGAAGTGGTAATTCATACTTTGAGCTCGATTCAACTTATCACAATGGTGGAAGCATGCAATTTTCCTTTTTATTTCGGGTGAACAGTAACAGGGGTATTCTGGAGGACTCGGACGCTGCGAACGGGTCAAAACATGCGAGATCAGACCCGCGGCCAACATATATACATATTTAGGACATGGGGATTCATATTTTGGGGTCAATTTTGTGATACACGGGTGGGAAACGGGAAATCCCCAATTTCGTAGGTTAGGGTTTCGGTAAAAACCAAACCGGTGGATCGGACACGATTCGAACAAATAACTAGATATTCCTTGATCTCAAGGCCTGGGTTTCATGTTCCTAACATTAATAGTGAGTATCAACACAAAATACCCACCGAAACCAAGCAAAACATCGAAAGAGAACGAGAAGTGAGTATGAGAACACTTGCCTCGACGCGTGCTTTCACCTTTATAACTAGCTCTCGGATGGATTTGGACTCCATGGCCTCGATATCCTCCCTTCTCTCACTAGAATTGGCGCTCTCTCCCTCTCTAGAAGCTTCTGGGTTCGTGGGAAAATGAGAAAAAAGAAGCACGATGCGGCTTTAAAAGGAACTGAGGCTCGAGCGCGCGGCGAGCGAGTAGCGAGCGCAAGCATTCAGCCATGGTTGACTCGAGCACGCAGGAGCACCCACTGAGCATGGAAAATCTAGATTTTGGGCTCGATGGGTGGGCTCGAGCACCCGGAGGGCGCCGGTCTAAGCCGCGGCAAGCTAGTAGCAAGCCTACGTCGCGTTTTCGCCGTTCAGGACCCGTTTTGACCATTCTAACCAAATCTTTCACATCCTACGGCCTTGTCCTTGATTATATAACCTTAATAATCCATGATTATCATACTTTAAAACCCAAAATCGTATTTACAAAGTTACATATCTCGGTTTACAGTTTTTGTTCCCGATTTACCGATTTTGGCTCTTTGAGTTGTTCATCTGATTCCTCTCATACCTTTTGACCGTGATACACCCATATTAACTTAATTGCCTTCAAATTATTATTTCCTTAACTCGGAACCTCACAAGTGTCCTTTGAGGATTTACAATGTCTGCAGAGTGCATGACATAGAAGCGATTGGTATCCATCGGAGTTTGATATGTAGGGATAGCCTTCTAGGGTCAAATGGTAAATTATCGACCATGCCGTTTGGGTTGACCCTTGATGGATCAAGTGAGTTGTAATAGAATGTGGTACTTTTGAGGAAGGTTTAGAATTATGCCTTTTCTTGCATCGTGTGTGGGTGGCTACCCTATGTCTAAATGGGGGAGAAGCCTGTGATCGAGATTGCTCCAACTGTGGTTTGGAGTTCACAATTGGGATTGTTGCTTTGGGGGTTTATAGGTTTTGCTTAGGGATATAGATATTGTCTAGCTGATCCTAAAAGATTGTGGGGTTGTCCCGCGGGGAGAGATGGCCATACAATAGTGTAGGTGGGTGAAATCTTCTTAAGGACCATAGTGGTGAGTTTCGGTGTCAGTTCAAAAAAGTCGGTCAAGTAATAGCATAAGTTGGTGAGGTTGTTGAAACATTATACTTACACAATGTCTCATCAACCGAGAAGAATATTATTGCTGATATTTTGGGTGATGAGTTACTTGATGGACATTTCATGTTTGAGGAAGTTGTCAAAACTCTCAGAAGTAAACACAGGTGAATTTTAATATTTGAGTAAGTGAGATATTTTATTTTTGGGGAAAAGATTTGTATTCTGAATATCAAGATTATAAATCTCAGTATCCTTCAAGAAAGGTGTATATTTTTGCTGATAATTGGATGTTGAGATTTTTCAAGCTGGGTATTATCTTGGCGCATCATAGGAATTATTGAAGGGTGAATCTCAAGTAGCTCCTAATATCTAAGTGAAGAGGGAACTCTACCTTTTGTTTTAGGAAGGAGAGTTTCCTTCTAAGTAGTGAAGTCATAGAATTATGAGATGAGAAGTTCTCATCATTTTGAGTTTTGAGGTTTTGATGGTAACTTGTGCCGGTACCCAAATTTTTAAATGACTACTTCAATTGTGTTCCCTAGGTTGATTGTAATCTTATAATTCTGGGCTTTTCCTTAGTTGTATCAGCATGATTGGGATTTTTCTTAGGTTTCTAGCTGCTAGATAATTTGGATGTCCGATATGAATCAATGGATACGTGCTGCAAAAGGATTCTTAATACCTTAATGAATAGTTAATCAGAGTAGCGCAATATAATCATGTGGGCTCCTACCCAGAAATTGCAAAATGGGATTAAGGTTCCAAGTGGATGATCATTCTCGAGGCCTAGGAGGTATCAAGGTGAGAGCCTATTGGTTCGTCTGTGATTTTGTATTAAGTTGGAGAGATAGTCAATAATTGGGCTTACCTTTGAATTTGGGTGGATTATCATGATGTCTTTCATGTATCGATAATTGAGGAATAGGTTTGTGATCAGGGTGTAACCATTGCGAGAGATTAAAAATTTGTCTCTTAGTAAGGATTCCATCTCAATTTTAGATAAAAAGTATTAGATGTTGAGAATCATGATGATTTGAATGTTTAAGGTTCTTTAGGAAAGATCATCACATCAAGGATGTGATTTGAGATTGCCGAGGTGAAATCTGGAAGGACTATCCCCTATTTTTAAGCTTTGAGGTCCGTTAAATTTCGAGGATGAAATTTCTATAAGTGGTAGAGAGTTGTAAAGTACCGGTTTTTAAGATATGATAATTAGGAGTAATTAAAATAAAATAAGTGAATCGAGGTCCAATAACTCGAAAGGAATTGCATTGAGAGGCCCAAAGAACCGGAATTGGAAGAATTGGGAACCGGTGTTGTAAGCATCGAAATGTTAATTAGTAAATAGGATTCGGGCTTTAAATTATGATAATTGCTATGTATTAAATTAAGATAACCAAAAATTAGGCTAAAGATATGCAGGAACCTTAAAGCCGGAGGCAGAACCGGGTAGCCGCCTACTAGACGTTGTATCCCATAGGTTGGCGCTTGTCGGGAGCTCGAGCTCCGCTGCATCCGACAGGTTGGGGCCTGCCGGGTGCTTGGGCACCGTATATAACTGAATCTACCCTCTAAGTTAACACCTTGAGGAAGGGCGGACCACATATAACTCAATGGACAGAGTTATCCTCAATTACCGCCACGACATTCTAAAGCATGCCAACGAACATTACCTGACTATATATCAGTCCTAGGTGCTAGTAAACAAAATCGGAAACATTTTTCTTCTTATTTATTAGCTTATGACTTATCGTATATTAGAAAATCAGTTAAAATTACATAGATAATCCTTCAGATTTGCTTCAAAAATTCACAGAAATTTAACAGTGCAATTCCTTGTAAATTTTTCAGTTACAAATCAAAGCATGGACAATATCCCTTTACAAATCAAACTTTACATGTTAAAATTCATGGATTTTGAACACAAATCCCTAAATTTTCTTTCCTAGGGTTTCAACGAAGCTTTCGAACATAAAATGGATACCAAATACATGTACATACATGAAATCGAAGTTATATATTGAAGTATATACAGGTAAATATGAAATTTGTCTGATTAATCAAGAAAAATATGCTTTATTTACACTAGACATGGAGAAACATGGATTTAGAGCATAAATACAATTTTAGAGGTACTGAAAAGCTGAAAAAATAATAAATAACGTCCGAAATACACTTACTTGATCTCGATCTATTGTTATTTTTACCTGGATAGGATCGAAACGATGGATTTCTCCCTTTCCTGCTCTTTTCTCCTTCTCCTTTCCCTCGTTCATGCCTACTGCTGGTTCCGCTGATGCCCCCCTGTGCCCCTCTCCCTCAAATCCTCTTTTAAAATAGAAGAAAGAGAGATCATGTGTCGTCCCCATGATTGGCGCTTGAGCGCCAGTCAGGCCCATTTCAAGCTTTGATTTCACAGATTCATGCCTCGGTTTACGCTCAAGCTATCCTCGAGTGCCGGCCTCTCATAAGTGCCTCGACTCCGCTCCGCTTCAGGAGCCATTTAGGCGGGCTCTTATGCAAAATTATGCCTCTCCGGTGCTTGAGCGGCCATCGAGCACTGGTCCCTTTTTTCTTCCCACATTGCTACATGTGCTTATTTTGCTTCAGTATCCATTTATCCCTTATTCTTCAACCTAATTATAATTATTACCAACTTAGTCACTCCATAATTATCAGATTTTGGGATCAGGATCTCACAATTCTCACCTACTTACAAAAATTTCGTCCTCAAAATTTAATGACCCTTGAATTTCATAATCAAGAAACCTTCCTAACGTCTCTAAATCATCTCCAGATTAAGGTGGTTATCCTAGAAAACTTTACATTTCCAAATTGTTCTTAATCTTTAGTACCTGACTCGCTCTATACTCATCTAAATTTATCAGATCTGAAGGCAAACCCAATTCATTAACTATTTTTCCAATTTGGTTCTAAACCTCAAACGAGCAAAATGTTTTACTTCCTTCAAATAAAACCTTGAGACTGAGCATTTCCTCTAGACATAGGCTCTCCACATTTCTACTGTGCAAATCTAATCAAATCATCTAACTCTAAATCGTTTGATTACCATTTACCATCACAACGAATTCGACCGAATATTTAATTCTTTTATCAAGTTCAATTAATGTATGTGCATGTATAGTAGTTGTATTAATGTATGTGCATGTATGGTTTATGATTTGACTAAATATTGTAAACCTATGATATGATGTGGATGTACATGGTACTGTAGACATTGTATGCTTCCATAGGTATGTTCTTGGGCTATGTACGTTAGACGGCATCTCTCATGATCCAATATAGTAACTGAGATTGAGATTACTATATTGGTTTGTGATCCTGTAGATAAATGATGATTAGTCTTAGTTGACGAATAGTGGGATGGATTTTTGGATGATTGGATGTTTATGGATGTGTTGTGAATGTGAAAGGGTTGAAATTTTGTGTTTTGATATTTGACTTTATGTACAGGTTATTATTAACACGTTGAAATTTTAATTTTTATCTAGTTCCAGAGGAAACTCTGCCGAAATTTTTACAAAATTATGAAGTAATTATTAAGTGTTAATTACTAAGTCTTAAAACTTTATATGTCTTTAACGGAGGATTTTGAAAGATAGGATCCGTTCCGTTACATCCACCTACCGACTTTAAATGGGCAGTGCCATTTTCTAATTAATCTCGACGCCTATTCTTAATTCGATCAACTTTTCCTATCGTTTCCAAATGGATAACCTATTTACTGTGTTTCATATTCTCTCGATGTAATTCACATAAGTATCCTCAAGCACCATCTCAATTTTTTAAAGGATCTGCATAACCCAAAAAGAACCCAAAGAGGTCAACATCTCTGAGGCAAAATCCACAAATTCTTGATTATAACTTGCATAAAACACAACTGAGATAATTATTTCAAAAATTCAGCACAATTCCTAATTACTGTTGAAACTTCAACATTTACTAACTTAATATTCTATTGTCAAGCCAATTCATTCCTTCCAATTAGACCACTCAATTTTTACAATAATCTGACTAAAATCCAAGGACCTTACTGTTCGGTCAACCTTGACCAAAATCACAAGGGTTCTCCTTTCATGTTTTCACAACCGCACTGCTCCGATAGTAGAACCTGTAATGGCCCAGATTCTAAAACATAGAAAGTCCTAGCTATTAAATTAAAATAATCAATGAGTGAAAGAAAATCTATCCGGTCAATGCTAGTTGACCGGCAAAGATGAAGGAGTGAAGGGGAAATTGAAGTTTAGGCGTTGACCGAAAAATGTAAGGAGAAATTGATTTGGTCAACGCCAGTTGACCGTAGATGTGACGGGAAACTTATCCAGTCAACATTAGTTGACTTGAAGTAATGAAGGCGGAAAGTTGGGGAATTTTCGGAAACCATGATCTCCGGAAGAAGAAGAAGAAGAAGAAGAAGATAAGAGGGAACAATGAACTCTAGAGACCTTGATCTCCGGAGATGATTGAAGTCTGGAGATTGACGTTACGAAGACCTTGATCTCCGGAGAACATTAAACTCGAGGGCTAGAGTTTCCGGAGACCTTGATCTCCGGAGACGATGATATTAAAGGATAAAGTTTCAGAGATCTTGATATCCGGAGACGGCAAAGGAAGAGACTTCCAGAGACAATGAAGATGATCTCCGGAGACGGTAAGGGAAGAGATTTCCGGAGACCTTGATCTTCGGAGGCAAGAAGAAACAGTAATTTTCGGAGACCTTTGGCAAGACTCCAGAAACCACTTTTCCGGAGACCTTTGGATGATCTCCGGAGACCACTTTTCCAGAAATCTTTGATAGGCTCTCGGAGGGGATTTCCAGATGCCATATGTGAAGTTTCCGAAGACCTTAATCTCCGGAGACGGTTAGGGGAGAGACTTCTAGAGACAATTGAGGAATTTTCCGAAGATGAAGTCCAGAGAAGACTGATGAGTTTTTCGAAGACGATTTCCAGAGGCAATTGAGGAGTCTCCAGAGACAGTTTTGGAGAGAACTGGGAGACGGTTTCCAAAGAAGATTGATGAGTGCTTTCTGAAGGCCAATGAGGAGGGTTCCGAAGGCGATAAACGCTATTTCTGGAGAAGATTGATGAGTGCTTCCGGAGCCCACTAAAGAGGCTTCATAAGAAGACGAACGACTTCCGGAGACACTCTTAGGAGAATTTCGGAGGACATGTGATAGAAAATAGAAAACTAAAGAGTTTACCGCCCGATTGACTTACACGATGATTGATTATGACTAGGGTCAGAGCGACTATGTCTAATTATGTAACCGACTTTCAACAACCCCCAAGTGGTTGACCTGCCCTACCTACTACCGTCAAACCAGAGGTCTATAAATACGGGACAAGAAAATTTAAGGAAATATGGAGGGAAAGCTCTCGGCTAAGCTTTCTGGTGGAAGAACCAAGAAAGAATTCCATGCTAGCTCTAAGTTAGGAGACTCAAGCAAGTGTACTCCCTGTTTTTAAGTTCATGACTTAATGCAAGTGTACTAACCATTTTAAGTTTATGTTTTTAATGCAAGTATGTCATGCCTGTTTGTCTAACTAATGATGTTCAATTATTTCATGTTATTCGAACGCATGAAGTTTTATTATTACATGAATCAGATGATAGCCAGTTATTTGTTTATGAAAAAGTACCGATTATTTCATGATATTTGGACGTTTTACTTAAATGCATGAAGTCTGGCCATGTTCTAAGATGTTCGGTTATTGCATGTGTAAAATGACCTCCGGCCATATAACAAAAGACCTCCTACTTTCTTTATGATAAAAAACCTCCAGCATTTTGATAAAATGATCCCCAACTTTTAAGATATTGAAGGAAAGACCTTATGGTGCCCGATTAATTGTATAATTTGACTTTGGATTTTTGGGAAAGCATGATTTGCATAACTAAGTGTTTGGCTGGCCGAGTAGCTGCAGGCCTTAAATGTAGCCATTTTGGATGGTCATGACTATGGACCTTAAATGTAGCATTTTGGATGGTCATGATTACGGACCTTAAATATAGCATTTTGGATGGTCATGACTACGGACCTTAAATGTAGCGTTTATGAGATTTGATGATTCAGAGGGTCGAGAGCTGCAGACCTTAAATGTAGCCGTTATTTGAGACATGTGGGTCGAGAGCTGCAGACCGTAAATGTAGCCGTTATTTGAGACATGTGGGTTGATAGCTGCAGACCTTAAATGTAGCCAGTTTTTAACGGAAATGAATTTGGAAATAGAAGTATGTGTTTGGAAATCAAATTGCATAAAAATGACTTTGGAACCTGTTTGCATGAAATTGACTCCGGCCATGTTTTATGAAACTGCATGCACAAACGCCTTTATTACATTCTGTCTGTTTCCTCGCTATTTATGACTATGTGTGATTTATGCATGAGCACCTTGCTGGGCTGTGACAACCCAGATTCTAAAATATAGAAGTCCCAGTCATGGAATCAAAATAATCAAAGAATCGAGGAAAATTGAAGGATGCTTAAAATTTGAGTAGGCCGGCCTTGTGTAAGGAATCAAGATCGGCCCACCCTTCAGAATCACAAACAGCCCAAAAAGGTTGGCCAGCGGCGGAGTGGGCCAAGCAGTTGGCCTGAAACGAACTAATGGCAACTAAAGAAAAAGCAGACTTTACTATTTAGCTTGAATCTAACTGAGCGGCGACCAAATGGAGTAAGTAAACTAACCTAGTTACTCCACCTACCCTCTGAAAAGAAGTGTAACTTACCCCACTTACTCCACCGAACCCCTCCTCTATATAAACCGACGCTGGACGATGGAAAAAGAGTGAACCCGGCAAGCAGTAAGGAAGAAGTAGAGGAAGGAAAAACTTTAGACGGTAATATTAGGCAATCGGCTATCAGGCAAGTGTACCTCGGACGCCGTTTTTAAGATTATTGTAAGTATATTCTGCTCCATTTCTAAATTCATGCTTTACTGCAAGTTACTTCGGATGCTGCTTTTAAATTGATGCTTTAAGAATATATTGCAACTGTACTATGCTCTGCTTTTAAGTTCATGTTTTGAGAATATTGAAGTGTACTCTGTTTTTAAGTGTACTATGCTCCGTCCTGTTAATGAAAAAGAGCTCCGTCCTGTTAAAGAAAAAGAGCTCCGTCCTGTTAAAGAAAAAGAGCTCCGTCCTGTTAATGAAAAAGAGATCCGTCCTGTTAATGAAAAAGTGCTCCGTCCTGTTAATGAAAAAGTGCTCCGTGCTGTTAATGAAAACGAGCTTCGTCCTGTTAAAGAAAAAGAACTCCGTCCTGTTAATGAAAAAGAGATCCATCCTGTTAATGAAAAAGTGCTCCGTCCTATTAATGATAAAGAGCACCGTCCTGTTAATGAAAAAGAGCACCGTCCTGTTAATGAAAAAGAGCTCCGTCCTGTTAATGAAAAAGAGATCCGTCCTGTTAATGAAAAAAGTGCTCCGTCCTGTTAATGAAAAAGAGCTCCGTGCTGTTAATGAAAAAGAGCTCCGTCCTGTTAAAGAAAAAGAACTCCGTCCTATTAATGAAAAAGAGATTTGTCCTGTTATTGAAAAAGTGCTCCGTCCTATTAATGAAAAAGTGCTCCGTCCTGTTAATGAAAAAGAGCTCTGTGTTGTTGATGAAAAAGAACTACGTCCTGTTAATGAAAAAGAGATCCGTCCTATCAATGATAAAGTGCTCCGTCCTGTTAATGAAAAAGAGGTCCGTCCTGTTAATGATAAAGTGCTCCGTCCTGTTAATGAAAAAGAGCTCCGTCCTGTTAAAAAAAAAGAGCTCCGTCCTATTAAAGAAAAAGAGCTTCGTCCTGTTAATGAAAAAGAGATCCGTCCTGTTAATGAAAAAAGTGCTCCATCCTGTTAATGAAAAGGAGCTCTGTCCTATTAATGAAAAAGACCTCCGTCCTGTTAAAGAAAAAGAACTCGATCCTATTAATGAAAAAGAGATCCGTCCTGTTAATGAAAAAGAGCTTCGTCCTGTTAATGAAAAAGAGCTCCGTCCTGTTAGTAAAAAAGGTGCTCCGTCCTGTTAATGAAAAAGAGCTCCGTCCTGTTAATAAAAAAAGTGCTCCGTCCTGTTAATGAAAAAGAGCTCCATCCTGTTAATGAAAAAGAGCTCCGTCATGTTAATGAAAAAGAGCTCCATCCTGTTAATGAAAAAGAGCTCCGTCCTGTTAATGAAAAAGAAATATGTCCTGTTAAATGAAAAAGAGATCCGTCCTGTTAATGAAGAAAGTGCTTCGTCCTATTAATGAAAAAGAGCTCTGTCCTATTAATGAAAAAGCACTTCGTCCTGTTAAGAAAAAGGCACCGTCCAAAATGCACCCTGTCCAAAAAAAATCCGGCCTTAAGAAGAAAACGAACTCCGATTTTAAAAGGAGTTCCACTCCGGGTTTTTAAGAAGAAAATGCAGTCCGGTTTTTAAGAAGGAAAAGAACTCCGGCTTTTAAAGTACTCCGTCCTTTGTATAAAAAGCACTCCGTCTCCTTGAGTAAAAAGCAGTCCGTCTGAAAGGTACTCCATCCTTGAAAAAAATCACTCCGTCCCCCTGAGAGAAAAGCACTCCGTCCCTGTTAATCTCGGTCCTTTTTAAAGTACTCCGTCCGTTTAAGAAAAAGAACTCCGTCCTTTTTGATGAAAAAGTACTCCTTGGCTTTAAAATGAACTCCGGCCTTAATATAAAGGGAACTCCGGCCTCAATATAAAACGAACTCCGGCTTTGCATTGAAAATGAACTCCGACTTTGAGAAAATAAGCTCCGTCCTTTGTGTAAAAAGAACTCCGTCCTATTGATGAAAAGCACTCCTTCCAAAAGAGCTCCGTCCCTTAAGAAAAGTACTCCGTCCAAAAGAGCTCCATCCCTTAAAGAACGTACTCCGTCCAAAAGAGCTCCGTCCCTTAAGAAAAGTACTCCGTCCAAAAAGAGCTCCGCCCGATTGAAACCATGATCTCCGGCTTTTTGAGCACTCCAGAACTCCTGTCTTTGCACTAAAAATGAATTCTGACTCCAAACTGAAAATGAGCTCAGGATTGTACTGAAAATGAAACCGGCTTCAAAAGAGCTCCGGCCCTTGATAAGAATCTGCACCGGTCCCAAGTATAATATGTGGATACTTAAAAATAGCTAAAGATATATTATGCAAATCTGAGTTCGAAAAAGGGTTTTTTAATAAAAAGATAAATGATAGTCGACCTCGGGGCTTTGTACAAGGAGGAAAAGAGGGCCGACCTCGGGGCTTTGTACAAGGAGGAAAAGAGAGCCGACCTCGGGGCTTTGTACAAGGAGGAAAAGAGAGCCGACCTCGGGGCTTTGTACAAGGAGAAAATAAGAGCCGACCTCGGGGCTTTGTACAAGGAGGAAAATAATATGAAATACCATTTACTGTTTTACCGATATGCTATATTACAGTAAAAAGATGATAATGAACCGTACAGTGAAAAGATGACAGTGAATCTTCTGAGAAAAAGATGATAAGGAATCATATACAGTGAAAAGATGACAGTGAATAGTATAGAGTATTGTTTTTATTTTATCATGTATCAGTAAAGTTTATAGTTATTATTTTACAATCCATAGTGAACGATTTCTGAAGCATGAAATTTAATATCGTTATAGTATGTCTTTACTGTTTTTCCAGATAATGTTTTGATTAAACGTTCTGGTTCTGCATGGTTATATGATCGTTTTGGCATAACCGTTTTACAGTTCATATGCATGTACCTTACTGAGCCTCGGCTCACTGTTTTATATTTTTTTCCCACAGATGAAGCTTTAGATCTTGTGTCTGACGAGTTTGAGTGATTAGAGCTTGTCTGAAGGATTATTAAAGACCTCAGAAGCTTATTTTGGAGAAATATTATTGTAATGACTTGATGGACTTCTATGGTTAAACATTTTTGGTTATGTACTTGGAAATGAATATTTTGGAATGAATATGAATGCTTCCGTCAATGTTAGAATAACTTCCGCTATACTTATTATGGTTAAAAGTATATGGGTCCTAGATAGCATCTGAGATCCTGTGTTGCACCTAACTGATTTAGTTTGAGTTTTCAATTGTGTTTCTGTTTGACGGAAGCTTTGAGGACAAAAAAAAAATCTGTTCCGTCACATGGGCTCCCTAGCTCACCCCTTCTATTTTTCAAATGATGATGATGAGTTTATGCCAGATGAAAAAGATTGAGGTTCGATGGACCAGCTAAGCAGAATAGCCGACCAAGATTAAGTAGCAGTGCACGAGCAAAATTGATGTACTCTCTTTTGATTATTCAGGGAAATATTTTGTAGGACACTTCCACCGTGAATGTTGTGAAAGTTAATGAATATTAGTATGCTTTCGTACGATGTTGTGGTTTGAGAAATTTGTGATTCCTAGTGGCATCTCAGTTTATTTTCGGAACCTTTATGCCCAACCGACCTCGTCTTGGCCAGTCAAGAGAGAGAACCCACGACCCCCTGGCTGCCAACTCATGAAGTTAGGCCTTACGCGATCCTATGCACGCGATGTAAAGTAATTATATAAAAGAAAAGAAAAATTTTAAGTCTACCTTTTTAACCAGAGTATATGATCGGTTTAGATTGACAGGCGGCCGCATGTGGTGGAATGTGGCCAGTCCGTCATAGAACCAGTTCATAGTAACCCTTCACCTGTCTTATGAATATCTTAACCTTAAAGACTCCCAACACCAAAATATTAACTTCTTGGTTAACCAAAATTTTAAAATTCACCAAATATCCTTTCGATTTTTCTTGAATTCTCAAGATTATTGTTGATTTTAGCACAACTTTAACAGCAACTTTATTTGTCGGTCAGAAGGTAAGGTAGGTTAATCTTTTCTTTTAACAGTTTCCTCTAATTTCCTTATCCGTCTAATGAATTTTTAGGTATAGCCTAATATGTCATCTATACTTAGCACACACCTTATTACATAACTTGTAAGCACCTCTATATTAGTTTCATCACATCTTTTACAACTGATCTGATGTTTTAAAACCTGTGATCCTAATTACAATTATGATTACTCTTTTCAACATTATCAATTCTAGTGTGGCAATTTACCAACCAAATCATCTTAGTATCCCATCAAGGTTAATTATTCACAAACCCAAACCGGACATCAAAATTCATAATATTCTTAGACAAGGACTGCCCCTTAGGGATTTACATCATCAAGTTTTTATTCTAAAAATTTGGAACACATATAAACTTATTCCCTTGTCATCATTAACTGGCTTTATCTTCTAGTCATCCCAAAAACGTTACATAAAGAAAAGGATTCTCTTAAAATCAAATGCTTCAAAAAACATCCTAAGAGATAGGGAGTGACACTAAGAAGCCTACTATCAGTCTTGCTTTACCTTAGCTAACTAAACTTTATCTAAACAATCAAGAACTTTAATTACTTTGCTCAATACATCAAGCTTAACTTATCATTAATCCTAACGTTGAGCAACTCAAACACTCCTATCTTTACTCAATTTAAAACGGTTCCATCTAAACCTTCAACTTGATTTGATTTACTTAAACCTAAAATCAATATCACTCTACTTAATCACTAAGTCTCAGTCTATTTCTGGCCTAACTTATGTTAGCTAGGATGCCCAGGACTTATTCAATTTAGCTTATTCATCCTATGTCTATGCCTACTTATTTGATAAATCATAATTATTTCCTAAGCTTCCGTATATGATTCAAATTATTTCTAAGGCATCTCATTTTTTCTGATACCATTTGTGATGGAACAGATCATATCCCATCAAGGACCTCTGTCAAACACATATAAGACAAATATTCAATAATTTAAACACCAAATTCTGCAAAAATTTTGGTAGAGTTTTTTCTAAAGTTGAACAACAACTCAATACAAACAACCTGTATATCCATTGTTTGGACAAACACACAAATACATAAATCTTTCACATACATTCATAACACCATCACAGGATCACAAAATGTCATATTCATCCATGGCTACAATGTTATCAATCCTATCCACTACATCAAAATTCATATGAGAGATGCCGTCTAGAACTTGTACATATCTAAACATCATAATAGCGAAAGCAACTATTTTCACAAATAATCTTGTGGAAGCACAAACTCATTTATAGCATGACATACGACATGGCATAACTATGAATCACACAAGCTCTATCTATTAAATTTGACATTTCATTAACATAATTAATATCTCAAGTCTTTACGGACTTCAAGACTCCATCCAGCTCCTTGCTAAGTTCTAGCTACTCCGGTTCCTCTGGTATCTTCTCTATAACTTTCTTGAGAGGAGGAAAATAAAATAGTGAGGCGAAGCCCATCAAGGCACCAAAACATGCAAGTGAAAATCTTTCATGCATAACACAGTGCAATAAATTAAATGTCATAGCAAACAAACATGAATGCAAGAAGGCAGGGGTCATAAAAATATTAACTGAACATAAATCGATATACAAGTGCTGAAATTCATAAATTAGTTCCATTTTCAATCATTCTTCAAATTTAACTTTATTCCTCATCATGAGTACAGTAAAGCTAGGTTCTTGATAATTGCTAAAGAGTAAACATGTACATGGAAAACATGAAAGTAATGGAGATCAGTCATATACTTACATCCGAAATCATAAATCAGAAACACATTCCTTATTCTTGAAAATTGAACTTTACTTTTAATGGGCCCAAATCAATAGACCCTACTAGCCGATGGGGTAAATAATCGAGAATAGATTGTATTCACTTCACACAATTCAAGGCCTAAACTGAACTGAAATATCCCTTCTTGCGGGATTCTCCCTTCTCGTGGGATTATATATATACTGAAATGCCTCCTGAAGGTAGGCCTGAAACTGAATCTACCCTCTTAGTTAACGCCCTAAGGAAGGGCGGATCATATATAATTCCATTGACAAAGTTATCCTTGATTACCACCATAACGTCCTAAGGCATGTCGAAGAACATTACCTGATCGTATATCAGTCCTAAGTCCTAGTAAACAAAATTAAAAATATTTTTCTTCTTATTTCTTAGCTTATGACTTATTGTATATTAGAAAATCAGTTAGAATTACATAGATAATCCCTCAAATTTGCTTCAAAAATTTATAGAAACTTAACAGTGCAGTTCTTTGTAAATTTTTCAGTTACAAATCAAAGCATGGACAATATCCATTTACAAATCAAACTTTACATGTTAAAATTCAAGGATTTTGAACACAAATCCCTAAATTTTCATTCCTAGGGTTTCAACAAAGCTTTCCAACATAAAATGGATACCAAATACATGTATATACATGAAATCAAAGTTATATATTGCAGTATATACAGGTAAACATGAAATTTGTCCAATTAATCAGGAAAAATATACTTTATTTACACTAAATATGGAGAAATATGGATTTAGAGCATAAATATAATTTTAGAGGTACTGAAAAGCTATAAAAATAATAAATAATATCCGAAATATACTTGTTTGAGTCCGATCTACCGTTATTTTTATCAAGATCGGATCAGAATGGAGGATTTCTCCCTTTCCTTCTTTTTTCTCGTTCTCCTTTCCCTCTTTCGTGCCTACTGCTGGTTCTACTAATGCCCCCCATGCCCCTCCCTCCCTCAAATTATTTTTTAAAGTAGAAAAAAGAGGGATCATGTGCTGTGCCCATGATTGGCACTTGGGTGCCAGTCAGGCACACTTTGAGCATCGGTTTCGTAGATTCATGCATCAGTTGGGGCTCGAGCGATCCTCAAGCACCGGCCTCTCATAAGTACCTCACCTCCGCTCTGCCTCAAGTGCCATTTAGGCGTGCCATTGTGCAAAATTATTGTGAGGTTTTGAGTTAAGGAAATAATAATTAGAAGACAATTAAGTTAATATGGGCGTACCATGGTCAAAAGGTACGAGAGGAATTGGATGAACAGCTCAAAGAACCAAAATCGGTAAATCGGGAACAAAAACTGTAAACCGAGTTATGTAACTTTGAAAATACGATTTTGGGTTTTAAAGCATGATAATCATGGCTTATTAAAGTTACATAATCAAGGACAAGGCCCTAGGATGTGAAAGATTGGGTTAGAATGGTCAAAACGGGTCCCAAACGGCAAAAACGCGACGTAGGCTTGCCGCGGCTTAGACCGGCGCCCTCCGGGCGCTCGAGCCCTCCTATCAAGCCGAAAAACGAGAAGTGAGGCCGCTCGCTGCAACCCGTGGCGCGGCCGCTCGCTGCACGCTCGAGCGGTGTGCGCAGTATAAAAACCCGCCGCACCTTCTCTCCTCATCATTTCGCGCAGGCTAGGGTTTTTAGAGTGAGAGAGGGCACCGACTTAGAGAGAGAAGAAGGGAGATCGAGCCCGGGAGTCCGATTCCGTCTGAGAGCCAGATATAAAAGTGAAAGCTCGCATCGAGGCAAGTGTTCTCATACCCACTTCTCATTCTCTTTCGTTGTTTTATGTATTTTCGTCGGGTATTTTGTGTCGATACCCATGGTGAACGTTAGAATCATGAAACCCATGCCTTGAGGTCCAAGAAAATGTTGTTAGGTGTCCGAATCGTGTCTAATTCGCCCGGGTGGGTTTCGCCGAAACCCTAACCCACAAAAATTGGGGATTTCCTATTTCCTGGCCTTGTATCATGAAATTGACCCCAAAATATGAATCCCCACGTCCCAATGATGTATATATGTTGGCGGCGGGTCCGATCTCGCATGTTTCCACCCGTTCATGGCGTCCGAGCCCGTTAAAGGGGCGCTGACACTGTTCACCCGAGACCCAAGGTGGAAAATGCATGTTTCCACCTTCGTGAAATGTTGAAAGGACCCTAGAATATGAATCCCCGTATCCCAATTGTGTGTATATATCGACCGGATGCCAAATCTCACAAGATTTGACCCGTTCGTGGCATCCGGGAGCCTTAATAGTTTCCCATTGGGGATAATCCAGAAATAAATGGGAAGTTGCATACTTCCACCCTCGTGGTAAGTTAAATCAAACCCGAATGTGAACACTCGTGTACAAAGAGTGTGTACGAATCCACCGGACGTTTGATTTCCAAGTATCGAACCATGTACGGCGTCTGGGTGTTCAAAATGAGATCCGATCATGATCACCCAAAATGAAATGAGAAATGTAAAGCGATATGCCTTCCAATCGTTGTGAAAGTAACATTTAACTGATTAAACGTAGATGTAAGCCCCGAATGTGAATCCGTGTGCTGGAGGTAAGGGAATTGAGTCCCATTGGATATTGTGAACCGTGATGTGAATGGAAGGGAGTCCACATTGTGCTTCTGATGATATGACCTCCTGGATGGAGATGTGTTTGATGATGTAATATCTCGGTTGGAGATGATTGTGATGGGAATGAGGTTTCCCGAGATGTGATCGTGTGTGGCAAATGTGGATTTTCCTCTCCAAGTGTTGAACCTAATCTCGAAACTAGGACCCTGAGTCGCATGGGTAGTATTCTTTAGTATACCATGTCCATCGCGGTGTGAACCCGAGGAATACTTGGCCACGTATTCCGGCCGCTCGTGGGAGCGAGTGATGTCTATGTTACGCTTTAGGAAACTACTGTAGAAGAACGAGGATTGCCCTGGACCCCGGGGGTGTGGGGTGTGTCTGTCGACGCTACATATTGAGATGCAGTCGTCTGTGATGATTGTTGCATGGATGCAACCGAGGGTCGTGTGCTACCGACCGAAAGTAGTAGCCGTGGCTTTAGAATGTGTAGCGAACACATTCCTATCCTCATTCTCTCGCATCGTTGGCTAGTACGGTCTACTAGCCGGGGTCCGCAAAGATGATGTAATAATGATAATGAATAATGTCCAACCATTGTAATCATGAAAATCGTGAGAATCAAATAAATTCAAATGGTGACCAATCAGTGTAATCGTGAGAACGGTAGGAATCAAGTGATTCCAGTTGTTCCTGTTCCTTCTTCTATTTCTTGATTATGGCGAGTGCTTGTATTCCCTCCGGTTTCAGTTCTTATACATGTCTTGGAGGGGTGTTTATGATTATATTTGCTGAGCTGTTGGCTCACTCTTGCTATTGTTATTTTCCTTTCAGATGAGAACACTTAGCTGGCCCCTGATAGTTAGAGCAAGGAGAGGCTTGCTTGATGAGATTGGCTGGACGGCGAGTGCAGAAGGTTTTGGGACATAGAGTTGGATCGGATGGCTACTCAGGGTTGAGCGTGGCTCATTATTATTATTTTTGTGATTTGTTTATGTTTCCGCATGTATGATGATTTAGTTATGCTTCTGCGTCTGTATATATATATTTTGAGTTGGTTTCATTAGATGGCATCTCTATAGATCTAGTATAGTAGGTTGTGTTCTGTATTGGAGCCATGGATGATATGGCAGATGTGTGATCCTGTGTGGTGTGTTGTAGGCTTTGAGTTAAGCCTTTTGATTAGTTGTGTGCTTGTATAGGATATTTGAGCAGGTTGTACTTTGGTTTTTCATCCAGTTGCAGAGGAAACTCTGCCGGATTTTCTGTAAAATCCATAAGCATTAATTATGGACTTTAGTTGTGTTGCCTTTGACGGAGGTTATTCAATGAACAATAATCAGGTCCGTCACAATTATGCCTCTCCGGTGCTGGAGAAGCCATTGAACGCCGGTCCCTTTTTTCTTCCCTCTTTGCCACATTTGCTTATTTTTATTTGATATCTATTTATCCCTTATTTTTGAACCTAATCATAATTATTATCAACTTAATCACTCCATAATTGTCAGATTTTGGGATCGAGATCTCACAAAACTAGCAATCGAGGTGACCTTTTGGCGCAAAATCCAGATTGTACCTTCCTTGAGGTTATGCTCGACGCACGCCCTCGGTGAGCCATCGGCACAAATATGCGCAAGTGAGTGGTGAAGAGCACACTCGACATGTGCCTTGCTACCCAGGAGGCATTGGGCTAGAGATGATATATCAGTAGGGTAGCACCCAAGGCTCCACTCGAGCACTAATCAGGTTTTTAAGCACGTGCTGGTTAGGTCTTGCCATTTTTGTAGAAGAGAAAATAGAGAGAGCTAGAGAGAGAGAGTGCATTGAAGACAAGAGAGAGGAGAAGAGAGAAGGCACCAATAGCTCAAATCGGGTCGATCAAAGTGAGGACAAAGGTAAATCGGGTCAAGGCACGTGTACCATAATCTTTCTTTTTTATTTGTTGTTATTTATTTTCGCTCCTTTCAAGTGTTCTTATTCTAATACTTGTTCTTGTTAAGATTTTAAAGTTATTCTACTTATTTATTAGTTTTCTTACGATATTATAAAGAAATCTCATGTTTAAATATTTGTATTCTATTATATGTGCTATGTTTGAAATTTCTAAACCTTTTTCATGTTTCTAAATATGAGATTCTATTTCGGCATGCATGAACTTTAAATCTGGCACCCATGTATTATTTATGAATTAATTATTTAAGTTATTACCTGTAAAATTATATATTGTCTGTTCTGAATTTTAGTATTATTTATTTAATCTTACATTAATCTTTTTTAAATTCACTACTACATAAGTTGATGTTAAATTTTGTGCTCTAAGAATTTTCATTCTTAAAAAGGTAAGTTATCATGAAAAAGAAAGGCGACTTTGTAATTATATTAAGAAAAGTATGAACCATTCTCCAAAGGGTGAGAACGAAGAATTAAGAAATAAAGTGTAAAGTTTCCTAAGAAGTTAAGAAACTGGACCAAAAACTGTTCAACAGATAATATATTTTGGCGTGCTTTAGTATATTATAGGAAAAGATTATTATCAAAAATTTTATTATCACAATGCAGTTTTGGCCCCATCTATAGGAAAAAAATATAGATGGCTCACCATTGGATCTTTAATAGGAGGTTAGGCTTTTGATTGTGTAGAGAATGAACACAATCCAGCTTTTGATCGACTGTTCTTTTAGTTAGTAAGGCCCACTAGCCCTATTGTGAGATCCCAACCCAAAAAATATGACAATTATAAAATAATTATATGGATGAAAATTATCCTAAAGTTTAAGAATGTGGGAAAAGTGAGTTTGGAAGAAAAAAGACGAAGTTAGGCTCTCTAAGGTACCGGTTTCCAAGATATGATTAATATGGGTGGTGAGGTATCAGAATTTTAAAATATGATAATTGGGAGGTAATTAAGTTGAGATAGGTGAATTGTGGTCAAAAGGTACGGGACGAATTTGATTAAAAAGTCCAAAGTTCTAGAATTGGTAAAATTGGGGATCAAAGTTATAAACCGAGAAATGTTACTGCGTAAATAAGATTTTGGACTTTAAATTATGATAATCATGATTTATTAAGGTTATATAATCAAAATTACGATCCAAAGATGTGAGAAATTCGGTTAAAAGGGTCGAAATGGGTCCCAAATGGCAAAAATGCAACGTTTCTGTACTACAGGCTTGATGTGCGCCTAACGAACGCCCGACGAGCCCCCCATGACCACTCGAGCACCCCTCGAGCAAAAAAATTCAAAACTTATGCTCGAAATGCCCACAGTATGTCAGGAGCAACCCTCGTCTATGAGCAATGCGCTTGAGCACTGCTCGAGCACATTTTTGTGCAAGTGACCGCTCGAGCACCGCTTGACTGGTGGTCACATGGACTCGCACGTGACCCCTTTTCCTTCGATTTTTAAAGGGGTTTGGGGTTAGTTTTGGGCAACGATGAGCAGCAGAACGAGAGGGAGAGAAGAGCGGAAGGAGAGGAGAGAGAAGAAAAGGGGAAAAATCTTCCGATCTGCTCCAATCAGAGTAAGAATAACTATAAATCGAGCTCAGACAAGTGTACTTCGGACATTATTTACTACTTTTATAGTGTTTTATTATATCAAAAACTATATTTATACTCTAAATTCATAATTCTGCATGTTTACTATAAATACTGCATGTTTCTCCTGATTAATCGGACTGATTTTATGTTTATATGTATGTATTGCAATATCTATCTTCGATTTCGTGTAAATACATGTGTTTGGTGTTCGTTTATTATCCGAAAGTTTTGGCAAAACCCTAAATATGAAAATAAAGGGATTTAATTATTTTAATCCAAAATTTCTGACATGTAAAAGTCGATTTATACTGAGAAAAAATCCAATGGGTGATTTATATTCGAAAATTTTATATAGAATTATACTGATAAATTACTGAGAATTTTGGAAGTGCACTGAAGAGTTATTGTGAAACTCCAACTGACTGCTGAAACTGAAAAAGGTTTTCAATTAAGAAATAAGAAGAAAAAATATTTCTAAAACTGTTAATTAGAACCCGCAACTAATATATAGTCAAATTAGGTTCTCTAACATGCCTTAGAACGTTATTTGGTAATCGATGATAACTCTATCCATGGAGTTATATTTGGTCCATCATTCCTCAAGGCGTTAACCTAGAAGGTAGTTACCATTATTGACTTGCATTATTGTATCGAATCCTGCGAGAAGGGATGTCCCACAAGACGGGACTACTGTTACTGGCTTTGATTGTGTGTGTAATACAATCTATCCTCAATTATTTGCCTCCTCTGATAGTAGGATTTACTAGTTGGGTCCTTCACTGATAGAAAAAGAATTTTCTATAATTTACCCAGTTGAGACCGATTTCTATTTTCTAACCCACGTTTTACTAATTTATGGTTTCTAAAATTTGATTTCACTGAATTATACTTTCTCTGCTTTTTTGTGCTTTTCTGCTACCACTATAATTGAGGACTCCCATGTTAACTATTTATCTGCTCTTATGTTCTGCACAGAAGCACGTTTTACTTCTAATTTCCAAAACTCAATTTAATATCAATTTATGCTTTTTCTATTTCTTGGCACTGTCCTGACCCTGAATGTTTTCATATTTTGGTAAGGTCACATAATTGTTCTGCATAACAGAATTTACTACATACCTGCATGTACCTTGCTGAATTTCGGCTCACATTTTACTATTTTTTCCTCTAGATGAAACTATAGAACTTGTACCTGATGAGAAATAAATATTTAGAGCTCGATCTGAAGACTTCTGGAGATCTGAATTATTTTAAAATTATTTTGGAGAAATAGTTGGATGTAAATACCTGATTTTGATATATGGTTTTGTATATGAATTTTCTGCATATGGATTCTTATATATATAATATATGTAATGCATGTGATGAAACAGAAATTGTCCTTTTGTAGGTTTATAGTTCTTCTTTCACTGTATACTTTCTGATTTCTATACAGGTCCTAGTTGGCATCTCACTTCTGAATTGTTAGTATAGCGGATAGAAAATGTGAATCGTAATCTCTAGATAGCTATATGGCGTTTGTGATCCTGTGTTTATGATGAGATTTTTTATGGATAGGGTTTATGATATTATACTGTATAATCGCAGGTTATAAGCAGGTTCTATGTTTCAGTTCAGCCTAATTTTAGGGGAGGCTCTATCCGTTTTCACCTAAAACTTTAAGTTGTGTTTGGGCTTAGGTTTCTATTTTCTATATTGATGAAAAGTTCTAAGAAAAAAAAAAGTTGTTCTGTTACAATTGGTATCAGAGAAAAAAAGATGCTTTAGGAATGATCTAAATCGTATGCAGAAGCTTAGAAAATAATTTTGACTGACCGAATAGTTAAGGATAGACTTAGACTGATTAAGCTAGGTTAGGAATTCCTAGGTGTTCTAGCTTGGATAAGTTAGAATCGACCTGAACTAGGACATAGTATTTGATGGAATGGGTTTTTTTTTTTTTTGTCCTCAATTAATTTTATCATTTAGAATAGGAACAAAAGCTCAAACCTCACTCAAGCTTCTACGAAAAAATGAGTAGAGTTTTCCCTAAAATTGGGCTAAATAGAAATATAAACCTGTACAAAACCTGTATAACAAATAGTACATGCACACAACAATCCATTTATACAACGATTTTCCTACAATACACGTTCACTGGACCACAAATTCCATTCATAGCTTTAATTCAACAATCCTATTTACTATATCAAAATTCAGATGATAGATGCTAATTAGGATCTGTACAAAAACCAGAAAGTATATATAGTGGAAGCAAAACTATAAACCTACAGAAGCATAGTTTCCCATTTCTTCACGTACATCACATATATTCTATATACTGAATCCATATGTAGAAAATCTATATACAAAACCATGTGTCAAATATCAGGTTTTTATAATTCAACTGTTTCCTTTCAAGATCTCTAAACATACTTCAGGCCTCCAAAGTCTTCAAGCTAAGCTTTAGATCACTTCTCGTCCAATACTAGCTCTACAGTCTCATTTGGAGGGAAAAAAATAGTAAAATAGCGAGTCAAGCCCCAACAAGGTACATGTAGGCATGCAGTAAAACTTTTATACCAAATAGAATACAGTAAAATAGTTACAGATGCATGTTAAAGTATAAATGCTATAAAGTAGTGATTTATAGAAACTATAGTAGAACATGATGCAGAAGATTATAGAACTATCGAGAAATAGAAACACTGAAGTTTTGGAAAGCAGAAATCGGTGTAATCATACTTTGTTAGTACTAAATTGCTATGACAGGTTTCAGAAAATAGAAATCGATTTTAATTCTATAGATTATAAAAAATCCATTTCCTATCAGTGAAGGACCCAACCAGTAAACCCTACTAACGGAGGGGGCGAATAATCGAGAATAGATTGTGTTTGCATACAATTAAAGTCAATAACTGTCGTCCCGTCTTGTGAGACATCCCTTCTCACGGGAGTCAGTACAGTATGCCAACTGGTAACAGTAAAGTACCCTCTAGGTTAACACCCCGAGGAAAGGCGGACCACATATAATTTTATAAATAGAGTTATCATCGATTACCACCATAATATTCTATGGCATGCCGGAGAACCTAACCCAACTGTATATCAGTCATGGGTCATAATTAATAGTATTAGAAATATTTTTCCTTCTTATTTCATAACTGAAAACCCTTTTCAGTTTCAGAAATCAGTCAGAGTTTTATAATAACTCTTTAGTCAGTTTTAGAATATGCAGTAACGGTTTAAAATCCTTCAGTTTCACTTCAGAAGTCCTCAGAAATTTAACCAAATGTTTCCATGTAAAATTTTCTGATACAAAACGCAACATAGGCATTACTTCGTTACAAATCAATATTTACAAGTCAAAAATTATGGGTTAAAATTACCAAATCCCTTCATTTTCGTGCTTAGGGTTTCAATGAAGCTTTCGGGCACAAAACGGAGGCTAAAAACATGTACATTCAAGAAATCAAGACCATAAATCAAAACATATATATATAATCATGCACTAAAAAAAATCCCAAAATTTTCGAGTTGGGGTTTTGGTAAATCTGTTCAGACTCAAAATGAATGCAAAACGGGAATTAAATCATGAAATCGAAGCCACAACACATGATAATCATGTATAAACATCAAGTTTAGCAGTATATTTATTAGAAACATGCATTAATTATGTCAATTACGAGGGGCAAGGGTTTTAGAATGGAAAAACAGAAAAGGAAGAACTCAAAATGCGGTAAAAATGAATAATAGAGTTGGAGATACACTTGCCTTCGCCCGATTTACTATTTTCCTAACTTTAATCGAGTGAAAATTGGTGAAGGGGGCCTTACTTTCTCTTTTTCTTCCTCTCCTCCTTCGAGCTCTGCTGCTTTGTGGCTGCAAAAAATACCCCCTTCCCCTTTTTAAAACAAAACAAAAGTAGGTCGATGGCTAAGAATCGTGTGTATAGGCACCCGACAAGCAAGCCCTTACTAGATTTTGGCGCCTACTGCCGCGCTTGAGCATGTGGCAGGCGCATAGCTGCTATGTGGCAGATCAATACACAACAGCCGATTTTTTACTCTTTTCATTTCTAAAAACTCATTCTCCCATGCTTATTTAGCCACATCTCAATTATTATTTTAATTACTTTTAAATTAGCATGTTTTAGGTTCGGGACCTCACATAGTGATTTGTTGATCAATATTGATCTTAGGCCTAGGCTGATCGACTTGGATTTTGGGTCAGGGTTTTCATCCGTTCTAAGATTAAGGAAGGATAAAGGCAAGATAGGAATCAAATTAAATGTTTAAAGGCTAAACTTAGGATTTTTGTTGAAGTGTCTTGGTTAATGCTAATAGGTTTATTGATATTGCTGTGTTTTTGGTTATAGGTTATCAAATCGCAAGTAGAATGGGTGGAAGCGATGATATTGGAAGTGCTAGTACTACTCGTGATCGAGAAGTTGAGTATGTCAAATTGTTTGATAGGATGACGAATGTCGTAGAAAGGATGGAGCAGTGTCATATGGCTCCAGGTCTTGCACCGAAGCCGATTTCAACGATGTATGAGAGGTTTAAGGCAGAAAAGATGCCTAAATTTTTGGGAGAAACAAATCCAATGAAGGCAGAGAATTTGATTAGGAAACTAAAGAAATTATTTGTAGTTCTTCAGTGCTCTGATACCGAAACGGTTACCTTTGTAACCTACAAATTAGAAGAAGAAGCCGATGAGTGGTGGGCGAAGAAGAAAAGAACAATGGGTTTTTCTGATGAGGAAATTTCTTGGGAAGTATTTGAGGAAGCTTTTTGGGAGAAATACATTCCCTCTGGCCTTCACGATTGGAGGGAAAGAACTTTTATAGAGCTCAGGCAAGAGAGCCGAACTGTAGCAAAGTATGGTGCGAGATTCGTTGAATTGTATCGCTGTGCGCCTTTTTATAGGGAGAGATGAACTGGGGATGACTAAAAGACTCTTGCAAGCTTTAAAGGATTAGATTAGGAGTCCGCTAGTGACTTAGGAGTTTCAAACTTATGATGGGGTCCTAGATAAGGTCCTGATACTTGAGAAAGAGCTTGAATCTCAAAAGTCTTTGGGAAAAAGGATGGCTAATCAAATAAGTTATAGCTTAGGGTCAAATGTGGAGCCTTCAGGACTATTTAAGAAGGAGAGAATAGCGGACAAGGGGAAGAGCATTACTCAAGTTCAATCAATGACTGGTTCTCAAGCGTTAGCCACCGACTGTACTTTCTGTTGAAAGAAGCATGCAGGACATTCCTGTCATAAGGCGATGGGAGCTTGCTTCAAATGTGGACAGTAGGGCCACTAGGTTAGAGACTGTCCCTATGCTAATAAACGAGAAGCAGAGAAGCTCACTGACCTAGCCAAAGCACCTATAGCGATTGTTCAAGGCGCTAAAGCACCCCTAAAGGAGGATGGAGGTATTTTCTTAATCATGAAATTTTTATTTTTGATTTAAATTAATTTGGGAAGTTATGTGTTCTCTTGTTTCCTTATTTTGTGTGATGTCATGTTCACCCTAAAGACTTTTGGTTATTTCCTGATTGTACAAGATATATGTATGCTTTGTGAATTTTGTAGTAGCTGAAAATTATGACAAGTAGTCAGATGAGTATTTGACTAGAAGAAGGAATATTTATTTTATTTGGTTGATATGGCGAATAAGTGGAACTAATGATTTGGAACCGATCTTTCAGTGATGCAAATCCTCTTGGAGTTGAAAGGGTACTTGAAGATGTTGGTGTAGATCGTATCGAGAGAATATGGCATCCTATAGGTTGTAAATTTTGAATAAGAGACAATGTCACTTGAATCAAGGATAGACGTTAAGTCTAATCAGAAATTGAGACTACCCTTTTCTGAATGATGGTAGGTAATTGTTCGGGAATGTATGTACTTAAAGGAAAAGACCAAGCCGATTAGTTTAAGTAGATGATATGGAAAACGGGTTAGAAATCGACATTAGTCTTTGAAGATTGTATATAAAATTAGAGGAGCATCGGTTAGGTACTGTTAAGGATATTTTGAGACCTTTGGAAAGTAGGATTGCTTAATGGGTTGAGTAAGTCAACCTCTTTGAGAAAGATTTGGATTCTATTAGTTCGTATCAATAGATAATCACTTATAAGCAAAGTGGGGGAGAAGTTTGTGGTTTGAAATGATTTCCCCCATAAATGGAATTTCGCGATGAGGCTCTTGCATTGGGAAAATTGTGGATGATGTCTAGGAAGGAAATTAATACCTTGCAAATCTGAGAGTTGAAAACTCTAATAGATGGATTCCGATATCTTTCGAAGAACATGAATGTTCGGATCGATTATAGATACCAAAAGTTTCCATTTGAGAAATGATAGAATTACTTTAGAGATAATTCTGATCAAATAATTTTAAGAATTAAAATGATTATGTTATGGCAAAAAGGTAATCTTAGGAAATCCCAGAATGAATTAATCTGCCTAGGGATTGTAAAGATGAACCTTGATATCATTAAGAAAACTATAGGATTTTGTTTTCCTATATCGTTATGATTTGACACCTTCGGGTTAAGTTGGGAGAGGAATTCTAAGTTAAAGATGTTTTCTTTTCATTGGCCGAAATCAGCTATTGGAAGTTTCTGCTTAAGAAATTGTCGATATTATTTTTGGTGATAACTTATTTAATAAATTAAGAGTCAGAATGGTTATTGTGACAGACCAGGTTATTTTTCTTTTCAATAACCCTTCCGTCAAAAAACCAATATAATAGCTCATGTCTATAAGTATCATAATTTCAGCATATCACAGGATCCAAAAGCCACATAAAATTCGTGGCACTAGCATGGTGTATTTAAATACCACGTTGGCTCAAGAGAGATGCCACAAGTTCTCTATATACCCAAAAAAATGCGGAAGCAGAACTAAATACTTAAGTTACCTGCGGAAGCTTAACAGGGATGTAACTAATCTCCAGGCTTTTGACATTCGGCTTTGCTTAAGCAGATCCCTTTTCTTGTTCTAATTATTCAGGGGCCATTTTTAACACTATCACCTGGGAGGAGAAAATAACAAGCGTGACCGTACAACTCAGCAAGTAAAATCATACGTCACTATCAAGCTGTGAAGGAACATGAAAAGGGTAACATGGTCTTTAAAATGCAATGAGACTTGAGAGGATCATTTAGAAGTATTGATTTGCTATTCATCATGTTTTGGAACCTTTAGTTATCATTTGAACATGCTTAATCAATTTACTTTAATCTTTACGGAGTAGAGCTAGTAGGTCGTACTAGCAAACGATGCGAGAGAACGAGAAAAGGATCATGATACTCCACATGATCTAAGACCGTGAGGGCTTATCTTTTATGACCCAGCCGGGGGGTCGTGCACATCGTGCCATATCGTAATCGCCCCATTCCCCCGGGGTACCAGGGCAGTCCTCGTTCTTCCATAATAGTATCCTAAGGCATGACACAGACACCACCCACTTACACACAAGCGACCAGAATATGTGGCCCAAGTATTCTTCAGATTTCTACCATGATGGACGTGTCAAACCAGAGAATACTACCCATCTAAAAGTCCATGGTCCTAGTTTCATGATTCTATTTCCATATTCATTTGAGGAAAAGTCCACTATATCTCATGTATCGTATCTTCCGCCATTTGGGAGGTTTCCTTATTCACATATCATTACATATCACATTGTGGACTTCCCTCCGTTTACTCATTCATTTCTCATCTCACTTGGGCATTCGTTTCTCATCTTGTTTGGGAACTTAAGCATTTCACATTGTAATCACACATGCCATGTGGATTTCCTTTGATTGTTTATACGATTCTTATTCTTCTTTGAACTTATTCCCTTTAACGATTCAATTTGAATTCAAGAGAACTTTAGCATTTCTCTCCTCATTGAGTCGATATCGTTTTGGAGTCCTCTGGTGCTCATTTCATTGCAAGCGTTGCATATAGATTATTAATCATGGGCTATACGATTTTTATGATTTGGGAGGGTATTGAAACGATAATGCCCGATAAAAAATGAGTAAAAATCACAATTTAACAATAGTGAGTATGAGAACACTTGCCTGGGATGCTCATCAATTCCTTATGTTTGGCTTGGAAGTCCTTCTTCTTCCTTTTCTTTTCTTCGTCTCTCCCGCTCCCCCTCTTTTCCTTCTCTTCCGTTCATCTCTGCTCCTCCTCCAAATCCCCTCATCCGTATTTATAGGCGGTGGGGTGAGAAGGTGGGGCATGATTCTTCCAGGAAATTCCAGAGATTTCTGGCATCGTCTCTTCTCGAAATTTTCAGAATTTTTCGGAGTCGTTCTTTCCTGAAAATTCGGGAGGTTTCTGGAGTCGTTTGTTCCCGCATTTTTTCGGAGTCAATTTCCTACTCCGTCTCCCGTTCTTCCCTTCCAGTCAACATCAGTTGACCGAATTCCTCTTTTGCAGCCTTCTTCCTTTCTTGCCTTGTTGACCGGATTGGGCTTCTTTTTCGTCATAAGGCCACTTCGTCCTCAAATCACTTCGGCTTCCGTGAGTAAATCTACTCCATCAATTATGCCCTTCTTACTTCACTCTGGCTATTTTGTTTCACAAATCACTCCGGCTTCCATGAGTAAATCTACTCCGTCAATTATGCCCTTCTTAAATCAACTCCGGCTATTTCGTTTCACAAATCACTCCGGCTTTCAAGTCGTAAATCAACTCCGGCTTCAGAGGGCGTGAATCAACTCCGGCTATTTCATTTCACAAATCAATCCGGCTTCCGTGAGTAAATCTACTCCGTCCATTAGGTCACTCCGGCTTCTCAATTTATAATCAACTCCGGTCATTTCCTTCTCAAAAAGCACTCCGGCCTTAAGAGTCACAAAGGTAGTTCACTCCAGCTTCCGTCAAAGCCTGCACGTGCCCTCAACGGTAAGGAGCCCTGGGTCTTATATACTCTTCAATGGTTTCTTCCCATTCTGATGTGGGACTTCTTCCACTCTGGCCTGTAAGGCCAGTCCGGGTTTCATCAAACGTAAGGCTACTCCGGCCTTTACGCTTTTCTCAATCCACTCCGGCCTGCAATGCCAGTCCGGTTTTCATCAACTTAAGGTCACTCCATCCTTAACTCTCCTCTCAATCCACTCCGTCCTGTAAGGTCACTCCAGTTTTCGGCCATTTTCCGATCGAGTGCCTCTTGGGCGCGCAGCAGGCGCCACTTGGTTACATGCTTTAATTAGGCATTTTTCCACCTTTTCTTCAATTATCAATTTGGCTTCTAAAAGGGATTATTACCATTGTTATTTTTAGCACGTCTTAGATTTCGGAGCCTCACATTATTCGTTCCATAGGCCTATCCTACTAATCACATCATCATTATCAAGTTTTAGATCTGGAACCTCACAGTTATTGTGAGGACCCGAAATCGAAAACGTAATGACTAGATGTGATTAAGGTGATTAATATCGATAAGAGGCTATGCATATAGTAAAAAAGTGGAGGTTAAAAGTGAAAAATTGAAAAATGCCCAAAAATCGGCGAGCACCAGAGTGGCGCTTGCTGGGCGCTCGAGCCAAAGCTCGAGCGGTAAAAACAGAATCGACCCGTGGGCTGGCCGCTCGCCAGCCGCTCGACGG
>JAODPA010066470.1:0-10904 GCA_025585075.1 Nepenthes mirabilis | reverse complement strand
GCTTGCCCTCGTCTACCACCAAGAAAGGCAACCAGCTTCGTTTGCTAAGGTTTTGAGGTGTGGTCATGTTGCTGCTGCAGAGGGATTGCTGGGTCCTAGTGCTGACTCAATATCCATATGGCCGATAAGTGATGCGGACCGAATGGATGCTCTTGGAACCAAGGTTGCTTCTATTATGATGGAGCTGCATCAACTTGAAGAACAACCTTTTCCAGTTTGTGCTATTGCAGCCATGGACGCTATATCATCTGGTTTGCCAATAGAAGCTGAGTTTGAAGATGATCTTGATGTTGATTCTTCCCACAACCCTCATGATGCCCACTATGTCCATCATGTTAAGGCTCCAGCCTTAGAAGTTGATCTTGATCTAACACCCAACTTTATCACACGTCTTTCAAGCAAGTATTCCCTAGATGCTGCAGGCCTTGTGGGGCCAGACACTATTACCCCAAGGGGTCCATTGGCAGTCATTCGAGAGGGCCAGGCACAGGACGCTCCTAGGGTGGAGTCATTCCAGATAACTTATCGAAGTGCTAAAGATGTGATTTCCATGCAATATGGACCTTGGAAGCAAGCAAAGTCCCGAAGGCAGAGAAAATCTGTGTCCAAAATCTCTAAAGGCTCCTCTGGCACATTGTAAGCCTTTAAGCCGGCTGGGCTTGAGGGTTTGGGGGTTGGCAGGAGCAGAGGCCTATCTCGGCTTGTTTTTTTATGCTCTGTTGCTTTTGTCTGAGGTTCTTTATGGCTGAGGTGGTGTTTTGTCCATGTTTTGGACCTTGCCGATTGGAATTGTTGGCGAGATGCATACTGCTGAGGTCTGCATTTGATGTTTTGGTCTGCTCCATTTTATTTTGGCCTTTTGTTTGCTGCTTCCCTACTGCTGTCGGTACACATGGTGCATTGTTTAGACGAGGCCATTTGTGCTGATCAAATTGAGATGCTGCTGATCAGATTGAGTTACATCTGTTGGATGTTTTGGACAATTTGCTGTCAAAATTTGTAGTGTACTGCTGAAGTAGTTTTAGCTCCAGGGAGGAGTCTTTCCTGTGCCTGGATGGTGATCAGCCGGTTTGATGTTTGGATATGGTGGCTATTCTGCCTGTTTCGTGCTGATACGTAGCAGTTCAAATGTGGTATCTGCCCTTACTGTTATTCGGCAGATGGTGAGTAGCGGCTAGCAGCTGCTCGGTGTATAATGCTGCAGGTGCTCTCTTTGCTGAGTTGTGAAGTATGGTGTGGAGCCATGCTTTTTGAAACCTCCTACTGGAAAGTGCCAAGGTGGTGCCCTATCTTTGTTTTTTGCTGAGATGTATGCCCGGGAGGAGCTAGTTTTGACCGAGGCCGTTATGGCTGGAGCGGTGGGCGTTGTTGTAATTTTGCTTGTGTAGTTTCAGTTGTTTCTATTTTTTCATGACCTGGGTCATGGTTTGAGATTATGACAGGTTCATGAGGTTTGGGGTACACCCCCTTATCTTTGTTCTATTTCCAAGTTGAAAAAACACTTGGAGTTAGTATAAAGTTTTGTATCTTTTTTTTAAATTTAATGCATCTTACTTACTTACCAAAAAAACTTATATCACCAAATTTTCCGATCAGCTTTTCCAAATTTTTGTCAACATTTTATCACCAAATTTTTAGTCAACTCATCCAAATTTTCGATCAACTTATATCACCCAATTTTCCCTTAAAACGCGTACTGGTCACTTTTGCCATACTGGTAATTTCATGCATACCAGTCACTTTGTACCACTCCGGCATACCGAGCGAATTGTGCCATTTGCCTGTTTGCACCATTCCGCCCATTTTGCACCATTATGAAAAAATTATGCATTCCTGTCATTTTGCCATTTAAGGCAAATTTTACAAACCAGGCAAAATCCAATCAGCTGGTCAACATGTTAACCGATCACTTTCACCTTCATCCTGTCAACAATCCTTGGCAGTCCACAATTGATTCATCCAGTCAATGTAATGTACAAAATTTTTGGGATCTTCTGTCATCAAAAATATAAGAACCAAATTCTTTTGTGGCGAGAGAATGACAAAGAGGTGAATGGAAATTAATCTGGTCAACGCCAGTTCATTGGAAAATATGATGAGAAAATTAATTCGGTCAACGACTGTTGACTGAAAAACATGAAGGGAGGTCATTTGGTCAACACTCATTGATCGGAAGGGAAGAAGGAGGCCGAAAGTGTTAAAGCCATGAAGGCCGGCTGACAAAGTTTCAATAGGCATAATTTCCCGGAGACCGTGAACAGTGATCTCCGAAGACCTTGATCTCCGGAGGCAAGAAGAAACAATGATTTTCGGAGACCTTTGGATGACCTCCGGAGATCACTTTCCCGGAGATCTTTGATAGGCTTTTGGAGGAGATTTCCGAAGGCCGTTTGTAAAGTTCCGGAGACGCTGAAGTTTAGAGGCTAAAGTTTACGGAGACCTTGATCTCCGGAGACGTTGTTATTAAAGGCTAAAATTCTGGAGACCTTAATCTCCGAAGATGGTAAAACTTCTCGAGACAACTAAAGAGTTTTCCGGAGACTATTTTCGGAGGCCATTGAGGAGTCTTTGAAGATGGTTTTTTGAAGAAGATTTATCAGTTCTCCAGAGACGATTAATGAGTGCTTTCTGGAGACCATTAAGGAGGCTTTCGGAAACGATGAACGAAATTTTCGAAGACAACTATGTGAATTTAGGAAATAAATTTGGGACAATTCTTCCGGAGACGTTATTCAGGCAAGATTGAGTGAAAATTGGAGACTTAAGTCCCGAAGACCCTGATCTCCGGAGAAGTTGAATTTGGGGACTTACGTTTCGGAGACGATGAAGACGCCTTCCAAAGTCGATTGAGGAGCTCTCCGGAGACAAATTTCGGAGAAGACTGGCGAGTTTTCTAGAGATGATTTCTAAGGAAAAACTGAGTTTTCAAGTTCTGGAGGCCATTCCAGAGACCATTTCTTGAGGCCATCGAGGAGGCTTCTAGAGACGATACCGGAGATGCTGAACGCCATTTTCGGAGGTGATATGTGATAGAAAAAGGAAAAATTAAACCAGTCAACGGTAGTTGACCGAAAACGTAAAGGGAGAGTTGACCGATTGATTTCTTGACGTCATGACTAATTATGATTAAGGTCAGAATGACTATGCCTAGATAGGTAACCGACTTTCAACCACCCCCGAGTGGTTGACCTGCCCTACCTACTACTATCAGACCAGAGGTCTATAAACACGAGACAAGAGAATTTAATGAAATGTTAAGAGAAAGCTCTCGACTAAGCTTTCTATTGGAAGAACCAAGAAAGAATTCCATGTCGGCTCTAAGTTAAGAGATTTAGGCAAGCGTACTCCCTGTTTTTAAGTTCATATTTTTAATGCAAGTATATCATGCCTGTTTGTCTAACTAATGATGTTCAGTTATTTCATGATGTTCGAACACATGAAGTTTGATTATTGTAGGATTTAGATGATGACTAGTTATTTGTTTATGAAAAAAGTACCGGTTATTTCATGATGTTTGGACGTTTTACTTAAATGCATGAAATTTAGCCATGTTTTAAGATCTTCGGTTATTGCATGTGTAAAATGACCTCTGGCTTTATAATAAAAGACCTTCAGCCTTATAACAAAAGACCTCCAGCATTTTGATAAAATGATCCCCAGCTTTTAAGACATTGAAAGAAAGACCTTATGGTGCCCGGTTGATTGTATAATTTGACTTTGAATTTTTGGGAAAGCATGATTTGCGGAACTAAGTGTTTGGATTGCTGAGTAGCTGCAGGCCTTAAATGTAGCCGTTTTGGATGGTCATGACTATGGACCTTAAATGTAGCGTTTTGGATGGTCATGACTACGGACCTGAAATGTAGCGTTTATGAGATTTAATGATTCAGATGGTCAAGAGCTGCAAACCTTAAATGTAGCCGTTATTTGAGACACGTGGCTCGGGAGCTGTAGACCTTAAATGTAGCCGATTTTTTACGAAAATGAATTTGAAAATAGAAGTATGTGTTTGGAAATCAAATTGCATGAAAATGACTTTGGAACCTGTTTGCATGAAATTGATTCCGGCCACGTTTTATGAAGCTGCATGCACAAACGCCTCTAATTACATTCTATTTGTTTCCTCACTAGTTATGACTATGCGTGATTTATGCATGAGTACCTTGCTGGGCTCTCTAGCTCACCCCTTTTTATTTTTCAGATGATGATGATGAGTTTATGCCAGACGAAAAAGAATGAGGTTTGATGGACTAGCTAAGTAGAATAGCTGACTAAGATTAAGTAGCAGTGCACGAGCAAAATTGATGTACTCTCTTTTCATTATTTTGGAAAGCATTTCGTAGGACACCTCCACTGTGAAAGCTAATGAATATTAGTATGCTTCCATACGATGTTGTGGTTTGAGAAATTTATGATTCCTAGTGGCATCTCAGTTTGTCTTCGAAACCTTCATGTTCGACCCCTTCATGTGCACGCGATGTAAAGTATTTTTATAAAAGAATAGAAAAATTTTAAGTCCACCTTTTTAACCAAAGTATATGATCGGTTTCGACCGACGGGCGACCGCATGCCGTGGAATGTGTCCGGTCCGTCACAGTCAATGAAGCCAATTCTTGTCAACGATTTTCTACCGGTTAACATTTATGCTTATCAGATATTAACTTGTTGGCAAATGAGATGACTTCTTCATAACTTAATATTTCATCCATTAATTAAACCAAATCTTGGTTCTATGACCTTAATTACAATATGTGAAAATTGGCACATTACATATACGGAGGGAATGCCACAATATGTGATATGAATGATCCGTTCTCCCGTTGTGAAGACTATGTGAAAGAAGTTTGGTGAAAATTTCCTCAAAGATTAAGAAATCATGAAACTAGGACCACGAATGTATATTTAGAGGGTAGTATTCTCCGGCATGCTATTGATATTACAGTGGAGACTCAAGGATTAGCCTGGCTGCATATCCTGGCCGCTTATTAGAGCAAGTAATGACTTTGATAAACCTTAGGATATTACTATGGAAGGATAAGGAATTGCCCCTAGATCGTGGGAGCTTAGGGTAGAGTTTTGTTGGACTTGTATACCAAATGATTGGTATATCGCTATATCACACGGTGTTCGGTCTATCTACAAGCATTATATGGATGGCCCCTCCTCTGGGTCGATAATAAGAGCTCACAACCTTAGATCATGTGGAGTATCATGGCCTACTAGCCTTGGTCCGCAAATATAAGTAATTATGCATGATCTACATCCCAAATGGAAGAAGGATAAAATGTGAAAAGTTAATTATGTTACAAAACGTATATTTGATTGTGTTTTATGTTTACACTTTTTCATCATATTCATATATCTGTCTTTTACTTTATTTTGCATATATTGTTATTGCCTTTGATCATATTATACTTGCTAAACTTTTTGCTCACTTTTGCTTCTCTTTGTCTCCGGATTAGCACAGGTCTATTATACCCAATGGGATAGCACGGAGATTCAAAGTAGACTAGGCTTTGGATTTAGGAGATCATATCGAAGACTTATAATTTATAGCTTTATATATATCATGGGAAAATTATACATATTCATATTTCTTTTGGGAATCTTAATGTATATTGTATATATATCTGATGATTACATAGTCTAATTTTTGCTATGTTTGGATTTATTATGCTTTCATAGGTTATTATGGTTTGTAACAGGTAACTAATGGCATCTCTCTTTGACTAATATTATGTTTAAATATATAGCGTTGGAGTCACGAATAATATGTGACAATTGGATCCTGTGAGGAGTTGTTGTTGCACTGTGTGGTTTTATGGGTTGTTGTTGTGTCATGTTATTGGCCGCGTGATGATTGTTGTGCTATTGTCTTAATGTCATAGAGACATTTGGATGTATTTTGTTTTATATAGCAGATTGTACAGGTTTTTGTACTGGTGGATGTCCATATTACAGATAGAATTCTGTCAGATTTTCGACAGAGAACACGGTCTGTCACAGTTGGTATCAAAGAAAAGAGATGTCTTATGTTTGATTTGAAGCGTATGCAGAAGTTTATAATAGATTAAGATTGACTGAATAAGTGGATGTAGGCATAGGACATGCTAAGTTAGATTAGATAGTTCTAGTTATCCTGGTGGGCTAGTTTAGGCTTGAATTAAGTTAGAGTTAGAGAATGAGTTTAGTTGTCCAACTTATGTGTTCTAGTTAGTGTCTTAAGAGCGTCCTAGCCCGTATTGTTTCTATTTCAAAAAGGATATTACCATTGGATCTTGGACGAGGGTTTACTCACGGTAGTGGTTGATTGTGAGGATGAGACGAGCTGTATGGAGGCACCTTGAGGCTTAAATCTGATTGGTGCTGAATTGGTGTTTGGATTGATCAGTATTGATTTGAGGCCTAGGTTAATCGATTTTGGTTCAAAGTTTAGGTTTGATCGGATCTAGGTTGAGGTCCTTAGGTTAGTAATGTGCTAAGAAGGAATGCTTGATTGATGTATCAAGTATGATGGATAAGGTAGGATCGATGGCTTGAGGTTAAGATACCTTAGAGTCAATTTTGGTATAATGAGTCCTAGGATGTCAATTCATAATCGATTTAGAGATGCTTAAGTGTCTTAATTTTTTGATAACTCAGATCCTATAGAGGTTGAGATATGGATTTAGAGAATTTAGATGATATTGCGATGATCTAATGTCTGAAAGAACATAAGTTAATGTCACCTTGGTCTAATAGGAGGTGAAGTCAACCTCAGACGGTTGACATGAAATAGGGTCATGCGTCTCGAGGATAATGGGATATCATTGAATATGTTCATGGATACTTTATGGATGAATATCTTATTTTGGTGAGATTTTTGGGAACATATTTCAAGTGTGGATAGTTTGATCGCATGAATAGGGATTTCCCTTATTCCATGGGTTAGACAGTTAATGAGCCTAATATCGTGGATCCAAGCTTCGCGACGATGGCATGAAGTATCGAAGTGTCATCCATCGTAGTGGGAAACAAGGTTCCCGAATCTTAATATTTCGATATATGTATTATGTTAGGATCGAGAATCTATGTTTTCTTGGTATTTCTTAAGCCTATTCGTTTATCTTGGGATCGTAGGTCTTATACTAGTTATATTGAGGTCTACAATACTTTCTGGAGTCTATAGATAGGATTGGTAGGTCTGACTTAATTACCTTGTGGTGTTAGGGCCTAATATGATATTGAGGATGATTTGGTTAGTTTGGTGCCATGCTAGTGTGAGCTATGATGGTGAGGATATGACACCTCGTAATCAAGTGAAAAGGTTTGAATATGAGGCATTGTTGTTTGAGTGGCAATAAAATTAGTATTATTTCACCTGCATATCTTCTGATTAGGATTTGTACTAAGATTAGTTAACTTATAGGACCACACTTGGGAGTCATTTTGTGGTCGCCAAGGTGTTTGCGTAATGTAAGTGTTTGAGGATGTGTCTTAGAGGAAATGGTCAGCCGAAATCATCTCTCGATCATTACATTGATGGTTGTTGTGGAGTTATGCCAGGATTGGCACCAAGTTTTGAGGACCTTGTATTGAATCAATAAGGCATCAATTGAGTATTTTACCGTGAGGTATTTCAGTGCTTATGGGATGGCCTCATTAATGAATTTTTGGAGTCAATAGGGTGTTACAACCCTATTTGAGGATCGTATGATGAATTGTAAAAGACGATTAGCCATGTGCTCAATTATGAAATGGATGTAAGTTTGGGAAAGGTTTTATGTTAGGCATGTGATTTCTCTGATAGTAAGAATGTGATTCCTTAGAGTTTAGAGCGATGACTCATTTGGAGAAAGATTAACTGATGTCTTGAAGGTGTGTTGCTTTCTTGGGTCAAGCTGAACATAGAAGGGTAGTCTAATAAATGTTTCTCAAAGACTGCAGCGCCGTGAGGCGTTTGGCTTGGAGACGATCAGTATCCATTGGAATGGGTCATGCAAGGGTAGCCTTCGAGGAATTAAGGATTAGATATTGACCTTATTATTTGGGTTGACCCATGATGGGTATAGTAAGTTATGGTAGAATGTGATCCTTTTGAGGACGCTCTAGGATTGTATATCTCTTGACTTGTATGGGTGGTTGCCCTTGGTTATAAGAATGTAAAGCCTATAACCAGAAATACCTCACCCATAGTTTGAGATTAGCCATTAAGGTCCTTGCTTTGAGGATTTACAGGTGTTTCTTATAAGGGTAACTATGGTCTAATGAATCCTATGGACTAAGAAGTTGCTTTGAGGATTTACAGGTGTTTCTTAATGGGATTAGCCATTAAGTTCCCGATTCGGTTTCAGCGTCGATGCTCTACAAATCGGCCTCTACTAGTGAGTCTGCTCACTCTGATTCTCTTCCCGGCGCGGTTTCGGTAACCCCTAACGTAGCTCCGGCTGCTGGTTCGCCTGTTAATCCTCGATCTACTCCTGGTATTTCCTGGGCCCAAGTTGCAAAGGGTTCGGGCAACATTCATTTTGCCCCCCTTAAATACTTTCCTCCTCCAGCAGAGGATGGACCCATGTGTCCTCCAGTTGAGGTTGTGCAGCAGTGTTCAGAGGTGTGGGGCTCCACCTTGGTGGGCCGTTTCATTAACAAACCGCTCCACTTCTCTGCAGTCAACGCCATCGCTCGGAAAATTTGGGCAAGATTTGGTCTTCGTCATGTTGCTGCGAATGATGATGGCCTCTTCTTCTTTCAGTTCGACTCTGTGTCTCAACTTGAGTCGTGCCTGGCAAAAGGCCCCTGGGCCTTCCAGAGAAATCCCATATTCCTTAAGAGATGGATGCCGGGGTTGAACCTGGAGCAAGAGTCCTTCAATTCTTTCCCTATTTGGATTTCATTGATTAATATTCCAATCGAATATTGGACCCCATTGGGGCTAAGCTGGATAGCTAGTAGGATTGGTAAACCAATTATTTGTGATCCTAGCACTGCTAAGATGGATCGTGTGAAGGTCGCCAGAATGTGTGTTAAGGTGGGCAGGGGTGATCCTCTTCCTTCAAAAATTCAGATCCTGACTGGTGCTGCTGATTCTGCCACGACTGTGGAGGTGAAAATTATTTACCACTCGAATCCAGCTCGTAGTTCCTCTGCTCTCCTGAACAATCAGATAAGGGCCTCCATCTCTCTACCTTTGACCCAGGCTCCTGGGGTTTAAGGGATATGTGCTGCCATCAATTTGCCTTTGGCTCAGGCTCCCGGGCTTGAAGGGGGTGGATGTCACGCTGCGCATGAATTGGCTGAAGTAAACTTGGCGTCTCAGGCAGGTTTAAAACCTCCTGTCTCAGGCTCTGAGCTTCAAGTTGGATTGGAGAAAGGTTCAATTGAATGTGGTTTGGATGGTTCGGGTGTTGACGACTCTGCTCCCGATGAGCTGGGTTCCCTGCAGCATTCCAATGTTGCAGTTGCTGAATATATGCTGGCTCATCCTTTGAAGACTGAGACTTTAGGTCTTGATCTTGGGACTTCCGATGTCAATCCTGAGCCTGTTGTGGCTCCTTCTGTTGAGGCTTGCACTAGCTCTAGGGTTGGTACGATTCTTGCAGCTTCTGAGGGGTCTGTATTGGATGTGTTTGACTCAATCAACTCATTCGCTATTCTCCAAGATCCTGCGGATTTAGATGTGCAGGGGCTTCAATGTGGTCCTCCTGTTGAGCTAACATGCAATACTTCTGTTTTGATGCCTGGTTCTGCTTCTGAAATTAAACTGTTAGATCAAATGGCTTCAATTTCCAAAGATGAGATGCTTGTGGATCAGGCCCTGGTTCAGGCTTCATTCTCAAAAAGGGTGCGGTTTGCTCCTGAGATTTTGTCAGCTGAGGCTCTCAGTAGTGTTCCTCACCGTAGGATGTTGGCTCCCTGCAGTGATATTTGTCATCCAGTCAAGTTCTGTAGATCCAATCTAGGAATCTTGGCTTCTGAGTACGTCCCTGTGGTTGATGGCCCCAATCCTGGTGCTGATTTTGAGTGCCATGACTTGTTGATCCCTCCATCTGATGGAGTGACTCTGGAGAAGGAGCCTGCGTCTGTTATAGATCCGAATATCACGCCCAGCCCTATCTCTCGTATTTTAAAAAAATACGTGGGTAGCCCTGTTCAGGCTAAGGAAAAAACTCGAAGTAAGATAAAGCCCTGTAAATCTAAGTGATTTGCAGTGGGTGCTACTTTTGCTTCTTAATAGGCTGGAGTGGCTTGAATTGTTGAGACCGGTGTTGAATTGCGCTTGTTGATGGCTGGGGTGGTCTTGCGCTTTTTGTAAGCCGGAGTGATTGTGGCGCCTTGAAGGTCGGAGTTGCCTTGGGTGCCTGCAAGTCGGAGTTATTCCATAGACGGAGGGAATTTGGTCGGAGTGTCTTGGGCCGGAGTGACTCTGGATGGAGTGGCTTAGGGCGGAGTGACCTATTCGGAGGTTCTTTGGACGGACTTGGACGGAGTGGCTTTGGACGGAGTGACTTTGGACGGAGTGACTTTGGACGGAGGTGCTTTGTTCTCTTTTTTTGGGAGACAAAGTGCTGCCACTCTTTTTTCCGGAGTGTTTTGGACGGAGCACTTTTGGACGGAGTGGCCCTTAGGCCTCTTGGTGGACGGTTTGTTTTTGCACTCTCTTTCAGGACGAAGTGACTAGATGAGTCCGGAGTGGCTTGTTGAGTATTGCAATTTTTGGGCCAGATTGGCCAGGTGCGATTTGTGACCGGAGTGGCATTTTTCGAAGTGCTGCTTTAGGGCCGGAGTGGAATGGAGTTTTCTGGAGTGCTGCTTTTGGGCCGGAGTGGTAAGGCGTGAGATGTGTCCGGAGTGCCAAATTTCTGGACTGCTTCTTTTGACTACAGTTTTCCGGAGTGCCTTTGTAACTAGCTTCCGGAGTGCCTCTC
>JAODPA010066469.1:0-10904 GCA_025585075.1 Nepenthes mirabilis | reverse complement strand
GACTATACTATAGTAAAATTTTATTTTTTACTCAAAAGAAATTTTAGATTGAATTCTTATTAAAACAATTATAAATTGAGTTTTGATGCGTCCTGAATCCGAACTTTGAATAGATTCGAGCTGATCCGCTTGTCTCGGTTCCGACTCCGTTTATTGACTTTGGATCCTGCACACTACTAAAAAGAATAGGAGGTCAGTGTGTCGGTAGGAAGTTGTCACACCGAAAACACTCCGACACTCAAATCAATGAACAACATTAGAAATATGAGAAGGTCACAGAAATTGAGAATTGAGAGAGAAAGAGATAGAAAAAGCAGGAGTGTGTGTATCTCCAGATGAAAAAGAGATAAAGCTGTCTTCTTGAATTTGGATAGTGGGGAGGCAGTAAACAGCCGTTAGAGGCGCGTTTGTATGCCTTGGGTTTTTGAGTGACAGCAGAAGATGGAGAAGTGTAAGTCTGTTATCGTTGTAGGCGTTGAGTGAGCAATAGCTTGCGTGAGTAGCAGGTAGCCTTAGAAAAAGTTTGCGTAACAGAAAAGCGTGAGTAACAGAGTGCATGCCTGGAATGAGGATTCCAGGGCTTATTTATGGTTGAGAGGGTGATATTCCTTATTTGAAAGGAGTGATCCCCTGCGTGATTCTTGGTTGGCCTGCCTTTCAGAGCTGATGCCAGCTACCAAATGGATTAAGATAGTTCTCTTCCACAGCGGTCAGCGACTTTTCAAATTGTTTACTTTCCTTCTTTGTTTTTTACCGTTGGAGCGCCCCAATTGGCAGGAGATTGAAAAAATTTAGCGCCTTCCTTACGAGAAAGGCGCCGATTTTATCAATATCCGTTTTGGGAGCCAGCAGAGATTGTGAAAATCGCTAGGAGAGCCGTTGCTGGCCGTCTGATGGATCGTGGGTTTAAGTGGGCCAGGCCCGTAAAAAGCCATTTATTTTTGGCCTGCTGCTACAGTGATTCCAGTTAACGCTCGAGTTGACCGCCTGCGAGCGCGTTAGCCGCCTGCTAGAGTCCAAACAGTCAACGATAGCACTGACCGTCTTGGGCCTTTCAAGCTTTGGGCCTTCGCGTCCTATTGGATCGTTTTTAAGTTGACCGTCTGGCATACCATTTTGGACCTCCGTTGACCATCAGCCCTTATTCTGGTGTACCCATCGCCCCAGGCCGATGGCCAGAATTCTGGGCTCCGATATGTTCATGATGGGATGCCCCTTGCTGTCCCGGAGGACTCTGTGAAAGGCAGGGAGGAAAGTTTGACCAAAATTATTGACCGTTTTGATCAATTTCGGAGAAGAATATTGACCAGGATTGTTAACTGTTTTGGTCAATCCCGGAAAGGGCTATTGATTAGAATCATTGACCGTTTTAGTCAATTCTGGAGAAGAATATTGACCAGAATTATTGACCGTCTTAGTCAATTTTGGAGAAGGCTATTAACTAGAATTGTTGACCGTTTTGCTCAATTTTGGAGAATGATGTTGACCAAAACTGTTGACCGTCTTTGGTCAGTTTCGAAAGATTTTCTGCCAGCCTTAATTGACGCATGGCCATCAGCCGGTTTGTAGGCCAGAAGAAGACATGCGTATTCTTTTGGTTGGGCGGATATCCTGAGCATTAATGCGTCAGAGATCCGCCTTTTGAAAAGCCTAGTAGGGAGGCGACACGTGGCAGGACTGACAACGTCTTTAATGAGGGGTTCTAACGCGTGCTTTCCATTTAAGTTTTCTCCCTTCATTTCAAAAATCTTTACACCTCATAGCCTTCATCATCTTCTTCTCCAACTTTTATTCTCAGAAACCCTAGTTCCTTTTGCAAACTATGGCAACCGTTGTAGACGTTGCCTCCGTTCTGAGAGAGAATGACGTTAAAGCACTGTACGTTGAGTTCAATGTCCCGAAGGAAATCGTATGGAGAGTCTCGGGAAGGAATGACAGAGCCTTTGCTCCTCCAGCGGGGCATATCACAATTTACGAGGCCCACCTGAGGAGCGGCCTTCGTCTCCCGTTACCGGACGATTTGGAGTCCCTTTTGAAAGCCCTACGAGTCCCCATCACCCAACTTCACGCCAATGCTATCCGGTATCTCTATACTTTCTGTATTTTTCTCCGAAAACGTGGCAAGAAGTTGAGGATGTCGATGGTGAGGGTTCTGTTCAAAATAAACCAGGGAGGAGAGTGGATATTTCTCGTCTCTCGTTCTGGCCTAAAAATAAGCACGGCCATATACGATTCGTTGAAGAATTGAAAGAATCGGTTCTTCTTCGTGAGCGTGGGGATGACTTGGCCCTTTCTGAAGGACCGGGGTCAGGTCCTAGAGGCGTATACGGGGATGCCGTCTGTGGTAGAGACGGCGGCCCAGGAGTGGTTGACTAAGTTAATCAAGAAGAACCCCGACGAGTTTAAGTGGGATTTCCTGGTTTCTCGGGAGGAGACCAAAAAGGTAAACTGGGGACCGCCATCCCTAGTTCAAAAACCCATGCCGCCAGCAAGGATGATGAGGCCGGAGGATTCTAAGGGCATGATCATCTGTATGCGGCATACTGACGAAGGGTTTATTGGCCCGCTACCGGAGAAGGTGCTGGAAACGCCTTCGTTGTCATCGTCCCGCATCGATTACGTCTCTGCCGGAATTTGCTGCGGGCCTGGTAACACTACGGGCCTGGAGGCAACTTACGAGGACTGGCCAGTGGAATCAGGAGAAGGAGTTATCCTGGCACAACCCGAGCCGCAAGCGGCTCCTTGTGCAGTGTTGACGAAATCCTTTACGGAGCCTGCTTGCGAGCTAGCAGTGGAGGCGCGGGAGCCGTTCGTTAGTTCTCCAGCAGCACAGATTCCTACTGTGGAGCCAATGGTGGAGCTTGATCCTCCAGTAGCTGCTCCGAAGGATGCAGTTGTGGAGCCTGCAGTAGCCATGGATGAAACTGAAGAACTGCTAGAGCGCATTTTGGAGGAAGCCGCTACTAGTTCGATTAGAGAGGATGCTCCTGGTCCACCGCCACCTGGGCCAAGTCCGGAGGCCAAGCCCATGAGACCTGCAAGGAGATTATGGGAGGTATGATTCTTGGCGATGGCCTCCATGTATTTTTTCCTTTTGCGGATTTCTAACTTGTTATTTGTTTGCCTCTTGTGCAGTTGAGGAAGTTGGCATCCGCTGTTATCAAAGTGGTGGATCAGCGAGACCAGGTGATCGTCGATAGGGAGGCGGAGATCGCCTAGCTGGATGCCAGGCTGGCGGCTTCGGGGAGCGAGCACAGCGAGGAGACTGCAGCCCTTGAGGCTATCTTGGCCGGAGTGAAAACGGAGAACGCTGAGCTGAAGGCTGAGGTTGCTCGCTTTAAGGAGGACGATGATCGAAGCAAAGTGCACCTCAAACGGCTTGCTGAGCGAGTTGTAACCTTAGAGAACGATTTGAGTCTCTGGATCCGTCCCTACGAGATCGAGGGTATGATGCATGAGCGGCTGTTGGAGGGGATCAACGTCGATCGCCGCGTTACGCGGTTGATTTATCTTGATTTCCCAGTGGAGTTTATCAATTTGTCCAACAGAGCGGCGCAACATAAAGATGACCTCGTGGGGGAGCCCCGTGATATTCAGGGGCCTCCGCCACCCCCGTAGCCTTTTGTACATTTTTTGTATCCTCCCGTGTGTTTATATACGTGAAATGTAATTTGTAACACATTTAAAGTAATAAAATGAAAACTCTTTTAATTCTGTGTCCATTTATTTTTACTGCTCGTGTTTGCATGCTTTGTTGCATTGGGCGGCCAACTGAGTTGGCCGGCTGCCGTTATTTGGTTGCCTAAGAGGCGAGGTTCTTAGGCTTGACGGGCGGTTGTGTTAACCAGTCTGGTGGTGCCGTACAAGTGATGACTTGGGCAGCCAACGTTAGAGAAGGATGCTTCTCCCTTCGATCGTCGCTGATTGATCACGCTATCTTCTCGTGGAAGAAGTCGTTTCGTATGCTGCGTAAGCCCCCTAAGGTTTTGTGACCGCTATCGGGCCACTTAGATGACCAATGTTTAATACGACCGCTAATGGACTGCTCGGATGACCGAGGTTCAAGTTCGACCGCTTATGGACCGCCTAGATGACAAGGGTTTAACGAGAGGGTGAAGACCCTCCCGACTTAGGGGCAGTCTAGGTCGGGTATCCTGCAAAGAAAAGATATGCACAGGCACATAGGAAGGATGCTAAGTAAACACTTATTTTTCGCGAAATCAAAACAAGCAGGTGAGTGCAAACAATAATGCAAGTGTGGTGTCTGCTACTGGAAGTATCGTTTGAGGTGGATGGCGTTCAACGTTTGCGGAACCAGTTTCCCGTCCTGGCTCCGGAGTTTGTAGGCTCAGTTTCGCAGGACGGCGGAGGCAAGGAAAGACCCTTCCCAATTAGGGGAGAGCTTATTGCGGCCGGCCAGCTTGTCTATGGCCTCGACGCCTCGTAGGACCAGGTCTCCTACATTGAATCATCGCGCCTTAACTTTTTTATTGTAGTATCGGGTGATCCGATGTTAGTAGGCTCCTGTCCGTACTTTGGCAGCGTCGCAGGCTTCTTCTAACAAGTCTAAGTGCTTCTTGATTTTTTGTGAGTTAGTCAGTGGGTCGAAGGACTCCACCTTGAGACTTGAAAGCCCGATTTCGACAGGGATTACCGCCTCAGTCTCGTAACAGAGGCTGAAGGGTGTCTCGCGCGTTGATTCCTTCGGGGTTGTTCGATAAGACCAAAGAATGGAAGGGAGCTCGTCCGCCCTGGAGTCCCCTGCGTCCTCCAGCTTAGTCTTTAACCCGTGGAGCAGTGTTCGGTTTGTCACCTCCACCTATCCGTTTGCTTGGGGGTATACTACCGAAGTGTGGACCAACTTGATGCCAACGCTAGTGCAATACTTAGTGAAGTGTTTCCTCGAGAACTGGGTCCCGTTGTTAGTCACAATGACCTCGGGGACGCCGAATCTACAGACGATGTTCTGGTGGAGGAACTCCAGGGCGTTATGCTTTGTAATCTTAGCCAGTGTGACGTCTTCGACCCACTTAGTGAAGTAGTCGATACCCACGATGATGAATTTACTTTGCCCTGTGACAATGGGAAACGGGTCGAGAAGATCGAGCCTCCATTGCGCGAAGGGCCAAGGGGCCTGAAGGGCCTTCAGATCTGCGGATGACTAGCGGTGAACGTTGTTGTGAAGCTGGCAGCTTTCACATTTCTTTACGAACTTCAACGCGTCTTTTTTCATCGAGGGCCAATAATAGCCCTGGCGTATGACCTTGAAGGCCAAGTTTTTTCCGCCAATGTGCGACCGACAAATCTTGAGGTGAACTTCGCTTAAAGCGTAGTCTTCCTCTTCGGGAGTTAGACAGTGGAGGTATGAAGTCGAGTAGCCATGACAGTATAACCGTCCGTCAACCACAGCATACCAGCCGGCTGTCCTTTTGACCCGTTTGGCCTTCTCCACTTCCTTCGGTAACGATCCGTCTGTCAGATAGTTCAAAGGCGTCATCTAATTTTTCGCTTCGGAAATCTGCATTGCCTCTCGCTTCTCAATGCTTGGAGCGTCTAGGATCTCCCGCATGTCCATTGAATATTGTTTCTGGTTTTCGGCTGCAGCGACTTTAGCCTGCTGGTCCGCCTTCTAGTTTTCAGTTCGGAGAGCGTGAACCAGGGTCAGCTTATCGAAACCCTAGGAGGCCTCCTTTGCCTTTGCCAAGTACTTGGCCAAGAGAAGGTTGCTCGCCTCAAAGCCTTCGTTAACTTGGTTAACGATTAGCTCGGAGTCGCTGTAAACTGTCAGTCTCTTGGCAGAGCACTCATTGGCTAACTGCAATCCGGCTAACAGGGCCTCGTACTCGGCAACGTTATTGGTTGTCGAAAAATTGAGCCTGAGGAAGTATTTCACCTCAAACCCGTCGGGAGTTGTAAGGACCACTCCAGCGCTACTGCCTGTGTCCGCAGATGATCCGTCCACGTGGAGTATTCATTCTGAAACTCCGACAAGCAGTTTCGCGCTTTTTTCGAGCTATTTCTCGAGGATTGGGGTTGTAGTCTCGACAATGAAATCAGCCAGCGCCTGTGCTTTCACAACAGGCCTGGGCTGAAATTCAATGTCAAACTCGCCCAACTCGATAGCCCATTTCACCAACCGTCTAGAAACATCGGGCTTATGGAGGATGTTTTTTAGCGGCTGGTCTGTGAGGACCACTATCCGGTGGGCCTGAAAGTAAGGCCGTAACTTCCGCGTGGAGAATATTAAAACCAAGGCCAATTTTTCTGCGTGCAAGTAACAGGTCTCTGGGCTGGTCAACGTTTTACTCACATAGTAGACCGGCCGCTGAGCGTCAGAGTCCTAACGCACGAGGACAGAATTGAGGGACACCTCCGACACTGCCAGGTAAAGATATAATTCCTCTCCGCCCTTGGGTGACACCAATAACGGCGGACTGGCCAAATACCGTTTTAGTTCATCGAAAGCGATTTGGCATTCCGTAGTCCATTGGAACCTGCTGGATTTTCTTCCTCTAAGGGCTTTAAAGTAGGGCTAGTACTTGTCACCGGACTTCGCGAGGAAGCGGGACAGTGCTGCCAGCCGTCTAGTTAGTCACTGGACGTCCTTTACGTTCCGTGGTGGAGCCATGTCGGTGAGCGCCTTGATCTTTTCTGGGTTTATCTCGATCCCCCATTAGGAGACGATGAAACCTAAGAATTTGCCGGAGGCTACTCCGAAGATACACTTAGTTGGGTTCAATTTCATATGATGCTTGCAGAGCACCTCGAATGACTCTTCCAGGTTGTGGATGTGGTCGCCAGTGACTTGCTCTTGACAAGCATGTCGTCGACGTAGACATCCATATTGCGACCAATTTATTTTTTGAATATTTTGTTGACCAAGCATTGGTAGGTTGCTCCAGCGTTCTTAAGTCCGAAAGGCATTACTTTATAGCAGTAGGTGCCTTGATCGGTCATGAACGAGGTGTGCTCCTTGTTCTTTGAATTCATCCGGATCTGGTTATAACCCGAATAGGCGTCCATGAAACTTAGCAGCTCATGTCCGGCTGTCGAGTCAACTAGCAGGTCGATCCTGGGTAAGGAAAAGCTGTCCTTTGGACAGACCTTGTTAACGTTGGTAAAATCGACGCACATCCATCATTTCCTATTACTTTTCTTTACTAAGACGACATTAGGGAGCAAGTCTGGGTATTGGACTTCCCTAATGAAGTCTGCGTCCAACAACTTTTTCACCTCATCTCCGATGGTGATAAGCTTTTCAAAGGAGTGGTTCCTCTACTTTTGCCTGACGGATTTTCAGCTGGAGTTAAGCCCCAACTTATGGACTATTATCTCTGTCGGAATTTCAGGCATGTATGCTAGAGTCCACGCAAAAAGGTCAGCGTTTCTTCACAGGAACGCAATCAGTTCATCGCGCAGTGGTCCGGTGAGTGAGCCGCCGATCTGTACACACTTCTCCAGCTCCTCCGGGTCTAGTGGGATTAGATCCGTGGTTTCACCGGATTGCGCTTGCTAGAGGGTTGTCTCATCCCGATGGTCGAGTTTTCCAACTGTTCTAGCGCTGTCGTTTGGGGCAATCTGTGACATGTAACAGGTTCGTCCGGTAACCTGGTCGCCTAGCACCTTCCCGACACCGTAGGGCATTGAAAACTTTATTTTAAGGTATGGAATCAAAGTGACCGCCCCGAATGCTGTCAAGCACGGTCTGCCCAGTATGACGTCGTATACTGAGGGAAGGTCGACTACTAGGAAAGTGAGCGTTTGACTTGCCATTTTCGGATACGTACCCAATGTGACCTCCAATTGGATAGTCCCCTGAACAGGTACAGGTTTGTTATTAAGGCCGTATAATGGGCTTTTGAAGGGTTTTAGTTGATTCTTTTTTAAGCCTAACTTGAAGAAAGCATCTAATTAAAGCAAATCTCTAGAACTTCCATTATCAATAAACACTCGCTTCAATTGGTAGTCAACACTACCGTCCGAAATGAGCGCGGATACAACGAGGGGATCAACATGGGGTAACACTATATGAGTTAAGTCATCATCAGTAAAGCTGATAATGTTAACCGCCGTGCGCAATTTCTTCCTCCCAGCCTGTTGTTCCTCGCCGCTAGATGGGTTTGTAGCAGGTCGGGTGGTAATCATGTTAACCACCCCTACTGCAATCCGATTTTGGGGAGGAGTATGCTCCTGTCCCTCTCCACCAGCTACTCTAGAGCTTTGTCCAGGACCCCTGATAAACTTGGTGAGGTGCCCTCTGCGAATCAGCTCCTTGATCTCCTCTATAGTGTCTTACAGTCCTCAATTGAATGGCCAGCAGAGCGATGGAAGTCGCAGTACGTCGATTGATTTCTAGAGTCCTTGTTTAGTAGTTTTGGCAACTTCAAGAATTTTTCTCCGCGGATCAGCATGAGGACGTTCGAGCGTGTGTCTGTCAGAGGTATGAAACTGGTGGGCCCGTAGTCTCTGTATTCTGGGGGCCCTGTTCGGCACTATTTTTGGCAGGAGTGATTTCTGCCGCTGTATTTCCTTTTTCCCTCTCTAGGGAATGATCGAGGCTGATCCGCTCGCTCTGGACGTTTTGCCTCGTTAGCCTCCTCTGCTGCAACATAGGCTCGGGTGATAGATTCCGCTTTCCAGAAGGTTTGAGGATTTTTGTGGGCCAGGTGCTTCAAAAAGTCGCCGTAGGTCAGTGCAGAGATGAAACTGCCCAGCTTCATCTCCTCTGTGATCTGAGGAATCTGCCTGGCCTCCGCCACAAAACAATCCAGGAATCGCTGTGGTTTCTCTCCCAGTTTCTGCTTGATGTGGGAGAGATGCCACGGCTACTTCTCTTTCCGTCGGCTCGAGGCGTACTGAGCTAGAAAGAGATCCGTGAACTCACGAAAACTATTGATGGTGTCTGAAGGGAGGTGATAAAACCAGATTCTGGCATCTCCCTTCAGCGTGAGTGGAAAGCACGGCACACTGAGTCTTCTAACTCTTGTAGATTCAGATGGATACGGAAGTGATCAAGGTAGTCAACCGGATCACTGCTCCCATCGGATGAGTCAAGGGGCGATATCTTGAACTTGGTAGGCAGTGGACGGTTCAAGATCTCCGCTGTGAAAGGAGATCAGTCCAAGTCGATGGCGTGCTCCTCATCTTGGAACACACGATTTCAGATTTTGTCCACTCGCGGATCCGCGTGAGTGGCGTTTGCTGATCTTTTGGAGTTGAGATAAGCCCTCACTCCGTCTTATCTCTGGAGGGTTTAGCAGCCAGTTGGCCACTGCCTACAGCTGTTTTGGCAGTCTTGGAGGCTCGCTCCTGGACTGCGTTCCTGTCTTCGGCCCGAGAGTATTGGAAATTTTTTCTCTCCGGACTTTCTCCCGGAGATGTGCTCCTAGAGCGTTCTTCAGGCCTGTTCTGGCTAAGAACTCAGGAGGAGGCTGGGACTGGATGGCTCCTAGGTCTCTCAGGCCTTTTGGCTAGCATCTTTTTTGGTGGCCGGTGTTAGGACGGCTGCCGGATGAGCCGCTTGCAGTCAATACTCATTCTGAGTGCAAAGTATTTGGAGCAGATGATTGTTGGGTTGCATCTACTTCATCAGCTGCTGGAAGTAAGGCGCTGGCACTTCGCCCATCGTCCCGTTGACCGTGGCACCAGCAGCATGGTCCTGGTCGGGATTGGTGGCGTCTCTATCGGGGTCGCTAGTTTGAGCTCTCGTGTTCACCATTGCGAATGCAGAATCAGAGGGTGAAAAAGAGAGCGATGTGAGAATATGTGGCTGGCTTTTGTAAGCACTTCTCACAAACGGTGCCAATGATGCATCCTAGATCCGAACTTCGAACAGATTCGGGCTAATCCGCTTGTCCTGGTTCCAGCTCCATTGACTGAGTTTGGATCCTGCACACCATTAAAAAGAACAGGAGGTCAGTGTGTCGGCGAAAAGTTGTCTTACAGAAAACACTCCGACGCTCAAGTCAGTAAACAACATTCGAAATATGAGAAGGTCACAGAAATTGAGAATTGAGAGAGAAAGAGAGAGAGAAAGCATGAGTGTGTGTATCTCCAGATAAAAAAGAGATAAAACTGTCTTCTTGAATCTGGATAGTGGGGAGGCAGTAAACGGCCGTCAGAGGTGCGTTTGTATGTCTTGGGTTTTTGAGTGACAGCAGAAGATGGAGAAGTGTAAGTCTGTTATCGTTGTGGGCGTTGAGTGAGCAATAGCTTGCGTGAGTAGCAGGTAGCCTTAGAAAAAGTTTGCGTAACAGAAAAGCGTGAGTAACAGAGAGCGTGCCTAGAATGAGGATTCCAGGGCTTATTTATGGTTTAGTGGGTGATCTTCCTCTTTTGGAAGGAGTGATCCCCTACGTGATTCTTGGTTGGCCTGTCTTTCAGAGTTGATGCCGGTTGCCAAATGGATTAAGATAGTTTCCTTCCACGGTGGTCAGCGGCTTTCCAAATTGCTTACCTTCCTTCTGTATTTTTTACCATTAGAGCGCCTCAATTGGCAGGAGATTGGAAAAATCTGGTGCCTTCCAAATTACGGGATTTTGTCAATATCCGTTTTGGGAGCCAGCAGAGATTGTGAAAATCGTTAGGAGAGTCATTGCTGGTCGTCCGATGGATCGTGAGCTTAAGTGGACCAGACCCGTAAAAAGTATTTTATTTTTGGCCTGTTACTATAGTGATTCCGGTCAACGCTCGAGTTGACTGGCTGTGCGCGCTTTAGCCGCCTGCTGGAGTCCAGACGGTTAACGATGGCGTTGACCGTTTTGGGCCTTTCAAGCTTTGGACCTTCGCGCCCTGTTGGGCCGTTTTTAAGTTGATCGTTTGGCATACCGTTTTGGGCCTCCGTTGATCTTGGGCCAACCCATATTCCGGTGTACCCTTCAAGTTTAAATTAAAAATTTAAAATG
>JAODPA010066468.1:0-10905 GCA_025585075.1 Nepenthes mirabilis | reverse complement strand
TATATATTTCTCTGTCCTGCTTTCGAAGTTGTGGTTCCGGAATCCGGTGCATTCTTGTTCGCTATAATGGCTTGTATGGTCCTTTTGCCTACTGTTTCAATTATCGAGGATGCTGTCTTCCATGTCCGGTTAACATGGATGGATTGGCCTCTATCGCTCAACATATGGAGTACTTACCAAAAAAAAAAAAAAAGCTCAACATCTGGAGATGGCCATCCTGCTCTTTGTTCACTTTTGATCGAAGTGGTTTTGAAGAATGGCCTGGAGTATCATCTGTTCACTTCCTGTCCGAAAGGATCCTTGACAACTGAGGATTGCCGTGTTCAAAGTGCAAGTCATATGCTACCTAGCTTTTTGCTTTCAGTGTCGTTTTTGATTTTGTTCTCTTGTTTTTATAGACATTTGTCTTGGCTCAGGGTCTCCCTGTTCCTATGTTCCTTTTTCCAAGTCGGCAAAACACTTGGTTGTGAACACAGCTGTTTGTACATTTCATTTAAATTTTAATGCATTTAATTACTTATAAAAAAAAAAGACTCTCTGCAAATAGGAATAAAAGTGAGGTATTTATCTGTGCAAAGGACATTTCTATCCATCATGACATTGTTGGTCTTTTCGACTTCAAGATGGGTAGTCTTCCAATTCTTTATTTGGGGGTGCCTTTGATCACCCCTAGGCTCTCTTCCAAGGGTTGTACTTCTCTTATAGATCGCATTACTCGTCGGATTCAAGCTTGGAAGAATAGGTGGCTTTCATTTGGGGGTCGTTTGCAACTTGTCGCATCTATTCTATCCTCCATTCATCTTTATTGGGCCTCAATCTTCATCTTGCCTAAATCCATTCTCAAATCGATAGAATGTATCATTCGTCGGTTCCTCTTGTCTGGATCTTCCAAAGAAAAGTTTACTACAAAAGTCGCATGGGATGAGGTGTGCTACCCTAAAAGTAAGGGTGGGTTGGGACTTAAAAACCTGCAGGATCTGAATAAAGCTCTTATATGTAAGCTCCTATAGAGGCTTATCTCTAAAGATCCTGAGTCAGTCTGATCCTCTTGGATTCATAAAAACAGGATAAGAGACCGCTGTATTTGGACTATTAAAGTCCCGGAGTCAATACCGTGGAGTTGGAGGAAGATTATGAAACTTTGCCCATTCATGCGCTTTCACTCCATCCATACCATTGGTGACGGGTCTGACACTTCTTTGTGGCATGATAATTGGCACCAGATGGGGCCACTGAGTATGGTAAGTTCTGATCGTACTCGTTTGGTCTCGGGGCTGCCATGGGATGCTAAAGTTCATACGATTATCAGAAACAACCAATGGGTATGGCCAAATCCATATGATCACGAAATCTCTTGTCTTGTGGAGAAAATGCCAACTTATTCTCCTAACGCCAATAGATCTGACTCAGTGAGATGGGATGACAATGCTGATGGTAAATTTTCATCTAAATCTACTTACTTTCTTATCCATCCTCACAAGCCGACTTTGACATGGACTAATCTAGTTTGAGGTCCCTTCCATATTCCTGCTCATGCCTTCACACTCTGGTTGGCCATTAAAGGTAGGCTAAGTACTGATGATTGCATCCATGGGATTTCCAATCTCTCTTCTAAATGCATCCTTTGTGACTCGGCTGATAAAAATCATGAACATCTCTTCTTTTCCTGTCCATTCTCTAAAGATCTTTGGTCCCGGATCCAAAGAAAAGCGGGCATTCAGTGGGCCTACCCTGATTGAAAATAAAACATTGATTGGGCGGCCCAGAAATGGAAAGGAAAGAATTTTATGGTTCGGTCTAAAAGGATTACTCTCGTAGCCACAGTTTATTTCATCTGGAAGGAATGTAACAAGCGGATTTTTCGAGAATCTGCCCCACAAGATATTCCACAGCTTTTTTCGACGATTATCAATGCAGCTCGAGACAAATTGAAGACAACATTGGAAAATGACAAACATGCCCCGTCAATGTATCTGATGCGTTGGAACTTATAAAAAAAAATCCTTATGTCTGGATTAGCTGTTCTCATTTTAATACTTTCCCGTGTTCCAGTCCTCAAAAAAAAAAAAAAAACCCTTGTGTAGGGATTGGCTTGGTATCTGACTTCCGTCCAATTTCATGCTGTAATGTCATCTATAAAGTAATCTCGAAGATTATTGCTAATAGGCTTAAGATGACATTACCTTATCTTGTAGATAAATGCCAAACGGCTTTTGTGGCCGGTCGTCAAAGCAGTGATAACATTCTCCTGGCGCAAGAGCTCCTCCATAAGTACCACCTGGGTCATGACCCCCCTAGATGTACTTTGAAAATTGACCTCATGAAAGCCTATGACTCTGTTCATTGGGATTTCATTATCGCTATCCTGACCATTATGAATTTCCCGCCCAAAATGGTTGAATGGATCAGGCAATGCATAACCACTCCCGCGTACTCTATCAACATTAACGGGGAAGCGGTTGGGTTTTTCAAAGGGGGCAAAGGTCTCTGACAAGGTGATCCCATTTTCCCATACCTCTTTGTGCTGGTTATGGAGGTGTTGAATGGGATTATTGACTTCAAGGCCTGTAGGAATCCAAACTTCCAATTTCACAAGAATTGTGAGGTGACTCATACTGTCATGCTCGCATTTGCGGACGACCTTCTCCTTTTCTCTCATGCCGACGTCAACTCTATTCGTATTCTTAAGAGTTGCCTTGAGGAATTTCAGTGGCTCTCAGGGCTCTCGGCAAATGTTAAAAAGAGTGAAATCTTCATTTGCGCTAAAGATCCCTCTGTTCCTCAGAATATTGCCGACATTTTGGGTTTCAAAGTGGGCTCTCTCCCCATCAAGTACCTTGGTGTCCCTCTGATTTCCACCAGGCTCTCGATTCGGGATTGTAACGCTCTTACCGAGAAAATCACTCGCCGTATTAACTCGTGGAAAAACAGGTGGCTATCCTTTGGAGGTCGCTTGCAACTTGTTGTCTCCATCCTCTCATCCGTTCATCTCTACTGGGCTTCAATTTTCGTTCTTCCCAAAACTATTCTTAATCAGATTGACTCCATGATGAGGCGGTTCCTTTGAAACGGCTCTACCGAAGGAAAGGCTAACGCAAAAGTAGCTTGGGCCAATATCTGCTACCCGAAGATCGAAGGTGGGCTGGGGCTCAATAATTTGCAGGCTCAAAACAAAGCCCTCATCTGCAAACTCTTGTGGCGTATCTTATCAAAGGACCCTGATTCGGCCTGGTCTTCTTGGATCCACAAGACTAAGATCAAGGACCGATGTATTTGGACTCTCAAAGTCCCTGATTCAGCTCCATGGAGCTAGACGTCTCCGGCGGCGCTTCTTTCGGCCATGGCTGACCCTTTGCATATGCCCTTTGATCCTCCCCCTTCTCCTTGCTCCCACAATGATCTGAAAATCCCGTCCTCCTCACCCGACCTTCGTTCGTGTGCGGATGCCCTATCTCTTCCTTCTGACTCTCTGCCTGTGGAGCGATTCCCGGCGGTTTCTTGCCCGGTTTCTCCGGTCTCGACCTGCCTAACCGAGTCTGAAACCTTCGGAAGAATTGATCCTCCTTATGCGCTGAAATTCTTCCCTCCACTTTTCATGGACGGTGATGTTGCTCGAATCTCGCCCCTCCAGAAGTGCTCGAACAGAGCCTGATGACCTGGAAATCGACTCTTCTCGGATGTTTCTCTGGTAAGGGTCTTCATTTCCATGTCGTGGCTAACATTGCTCGTCAGATTTGGAAGCGGTTTGGACTCTGTCATGTTGCGGGATTTTTCTATTCCGTTTCTCCTCTGATGAGAACTCTGCTGCGGTTCTGGCCAGAGCTCCATGGACCTTCAAAGGTAATCCTCTTTATCTCAAGCATTGGCTCCCTGGTATGCCTTTGGCTCGAGAACAGTTAAACTCCTTCCCTGTTTGGATTAAATTAAAAAATGTCCCAGCCGAGTTCTGGACCCCTCTTGGGCTCAGTTGGATTAGTAGTGCTGTGGGTAAACCCCTCCACCTTGACTCATCCACTGCCAAGCTGAATCGTTTGCATACTGCTCGTGTGTGTGTCAACATCAACCCCGATGTGGTGCTCCCGTCCAGGATCTTCTTAAATTGCTCTGCAATTGGGGCAGTGGAATCCATTGTGGTGGAGGTGGAATTGGCGGGCTCTAGGTATAGGGTAGGCCGCAACTCTTCTCTAGGCCGCTCTAGTCCTGCTCCGTGCAGACAGGATAGCTGCCTGATGCAATGTGAATCCTCTGGCCTGATTGGTCTGTCCCAGCAGTGTGATTCCCAGTCTACTGGCCCCCCTGTTCTGTCTCCTCATGATGCTAATTCGATTTCGGTGGACCAGAATGGCTTGATGACTAGTTTGGTTTCTCCTCAACAGGATGAGCGTCCTGCTTCCATGGAGTTGGACCCTTCGACTATTGACCCCATCTTGGTTCCCTGTTCTTCTATGTTGCCAGTCCGTGATCTGCTGATTGTGCAATCTCCTGATTTGGCTCCCCACTCAGGATCTCCAGATCCAATTTGTACTCCTTCTGGAGGTCTTGGACCAGAATCTGGCCCATTGGACTTCGTTGATGATGGAATTGCCATGTTGCCTAAAAGGGTGCTTTCTGATGAGGGCCGTGGGGATTCTCTTGACACGGCGGTTGAGTCCAATGTGTTGCATCGTCACTCCCCCGATGATGAGGTGGCTGATATGGTTTCAGCTCCTTTTCTGCTGTCTATCACCCCTGGACGTTCAGTTTGCCTGTCAACTGCTTCTGGTCGTTTGGGTGGCCCTTCTGTTGCTCTCCCCAAATGGTCGATCCCTGAAAATGATACCGATAGCGATTGTACCCCTCCCTCTATCCAACGTATAACAAGAAAGTATGGTCTGGATTCAACAAAGCATATTGTTTCAGGCTCTTCAAACCCCTATATATCTTCTGCTGAAATTTCTGTTGGGCGAGCTATTGTCTACTCTACAGAGAAATTAAGCGTCAATGAGGCGATGGAACTGGAATGTGGATCTTGGTTACCATTTAAATCCCGGAGAAGGAAAAAACCCAAAAACCCCGGGGCATAACCTTGGACCCTTGAAGTTGTTTTTGACTGTAATAAAACCTGATTTTGGTTTGATTTTTGGTCCGGCCTCTTTCCTTTTGATTGAGTTGAGTGTCCATGGCTTTTCCATGGTCTCACTTGGATCCTCTCGCATACGTTGTATCTCTTTTTAAAGCTGGCAGGGGAGATCTGCTTCAGAACTTCCTGTTGATTCTGAGCGGCTGACTGCTCTTCTTGATGGGCATGCTTTCTCTCTTGTCTGATGTAGTGGGTTGATAGCATGCTGTTGCGTGCAGTATAGCCTGCAGCTGTTCCCGTGGTGCTCTTTGTGGCTGAACTATGATCTTGTCGGTGGCTGATGTAGGATGTTGACTGCAATTGCTCATGCCCACCTCATCGGCAGATTATACTTCGGCTTTGGAATCCTAGGCATGGGCTGTTGCTTTCACTCTGGATCTGTGTGGTATGACTTATGACATGCTTCTAAAGTGGTCTGCTGTACTCCAGTGATGATTGTGTTTCTTTTGGGTGATGCTGCTGTTTGGCATGTGCGAGCAGTAGCTGTGGCTGCGAATTGGGAACTGATCTTGTTGTTTTGATTCTGAATTTGCTGTGAAGAGCTACTGATGTAGGAGGTGCTGTAAAGCCTTTCTATGCTGCTGTCACCGTGTTGCCTCTTGTGATTGATACACTGTAGTCGATGGTTGTGGTCGGTTACATGTGCCCACTTCTTCGGCAGAGTCTTTCACTTTGCTCATGATGTGAGCTGCTGTCTAGTATTGGTAGTTTCAGATGGTTGTTTACATGGGAATCCTACCTGCTATTGTATTGGTTGCAGTTTGTTTTCGGGGTAACCTGCCGCTGATGTGAGTTGCTATCAGCTGAAAGATGCTATGGGTTAACTTATACTTGCTGTTGCTGAAGGATGCTGCTCCTAATGCCAACGCTGCTTTGCCTTTGCTGAGGCTGTTCCTTGCTGTCCATACTGCCCTGCTGCTGATATTAGCATGCTGGTCCTAGTGGTGTAATTCTTGGATGTTGTTTTCTCTACTATTGCTGTTGAAGGCGGCCGCAATGTGGTGCTGAAAAGGCCCACGTATGGCATGAAGATCCCCTTGGCAGAAATGCTGAAGCTGGTGGAGACTTGCTTTCTTATGTTGTCAGATTCAGCAACAGATGTTGGAATGGTGCAGAATCCGGCTGCTGTGTTGGAAGGCAACTGATGTCGGTTTCCCTGCTTCTTCATACTCCCCTCCTGTGCGGAATGCATGGAATTGATAAGCTGGAGGCTGCTTTCTGTTTTTTTATGCTGCTGGTGCAGTACAGAGCCTGCTGAAGATATTCCTTGCTGATGTTATCAGTTGATGTTGATTTGGTTGGCCTGGATGCGGATGCTTGATATCCTGGATCCATTTTGATGTTTGATGTATGAATGCTGGAGGCCCTGGCAATGTTGCTGTAGCTTCCATAGCTGTGTGGATTTTTGAACCTGGATTGGTGATTTTCTTTGTTGCTGCTGGTTCATTACAGCGCCGGCTGTCTTGGGTTGCAGGGGGTTGGACCCACTGTATTGTGATGTAATATTTTTCATTTTCTATAGGTTCTCTAGAACGTTGGCCTCCTTGAGGTTTGTTATGTACCTCCGGTTATACTTGTTGCTCGGGGTATGCCCCAGCGGGTTATGTTTTACTACCAAGTCAAAATACTTGGAGATAAAACATCGATTTTGTAATTTTTTCTCCCATTAATCCAAAATACTTGCTTACCAAAAAAAAATAAAAAAAAGCTCCATGGAGCTGGAGAAAGATCATGAAACTCCGGCCATTTATGTGCTCTCACTCTATTAAGAACATTGGTGATGACGCTGATACATTTATCTGGCATGACCACTGGCACCCTATCGGCCCGCTCAGCAAACTCAGTTCGGATCGTATTCGTATGGTCACGAGGTTACCTTGGGACGCCAAGGTTTCGCAATTAATCAGAGACGATCGTTGGGATTGGCCTAATCCTTACGACCAGGAAGTCTCTAGGCTTGCAAATAACATGCCCCGTTATCTCCCTAACTGTGTGCAAAAAGATGCTGTGAGATGGGATGGGAGCCCGAACGGTATGTTTTCGACCAAATCTGCATACCTCATGATCCACCCTCCTAAGCCGAAGTTGAACTGGACTAAATTAGTCTGGGGCCCTCTCCATATTCCTGCCCATGCATTTACTCTCTGGTTGGCCATCAAGGGTAGGCTTAACACCAAAGATCATATTCACGGTGCCCCAAACCTATCCAATACCTGCATTTTATGCAACTCGGACCATGAAAATCACGAACACCTTTTTTTTTTTTTTTTTTGGTAAGTAAATTTATATTTTGGATTAAAGGGAGAAAAATTTATAAAAAATTATGTTATAACTCCAAGTTTTTTTTTTGACTTGGAGTTAGAACATAAAAAGTTGGGGCATACCCCGAGCGACTGGTACATCATAGAATACCTCATAAAACTCCTAAGAGTAACGATCTAACAGAAATGAGTACTGTCATTATACATCAGCAGAAAATCACGAACACCTATTCTTCTCATGCACATTTTCTAAGTCCATATGGACCTCCGTCCAAAGGAAAGCTGGCATTCAATGGCCCTACCCTCAATGGTCCCAAAACATCAATTGGGCTGCTCAACAATGGAAAGGAAAGAATCTTATTGCCCTATCCAAACGTCTTACTCTTGCGGCTACTGTATACTTCATTTGGAGAGAGCGAAACAATCGGATTTTTGAGAAATCCTTCCCTCTGGATTTTTCCCAGACTTGCTCACTGATTACTAATATTGTTCATGATAAATTGAAGGCCTCCTTGCTTCTTGACTGCCGCCCTAACCTCTCCCTTGTTAGGCGTTGGAACCTATAAAAAAAAAAAGAAGAAAAAAAGGGAAAAAAAAAGATAAAGATAAAAAAAAAAAGGGGTGGTGTGAGTGGGCTAATCTGAGAAGTTCTGGCTGCTATGATTCTGGCATTCCATTTCTCGGTCCGTCTTCTGTTTTCTCTTGAGAGTTTTGCCCCTTGTTTTGGGTGCTTTGTTTTGATTCTTCTCCTTTTTCCTGGTTTTGGCTATCGTTTCGGTATCCTGTTGTGCTTTCTACTTCTTCGCATTTGGTTGGTTTCGTCTTCCTTCCTCTAGGAGACTGGTTTTCAAAAAAAAAAATAAAAATAAAAATAAAAATAAAAGTAAAAATAAAAGATCTTTTGTTTATTTTTTTCTGGTATGGCTTGTGTCTTTTTTCTTGGAGTGGGTATGGGCCTTGCTGTGGCTCCCCCTTCGTTGCTTTAGTGGCTGGAGATGCCCACTTGCTGCTGCTATGACCCTACGCGGGTGGCTCACCGTGTTGATGATGGATAGGGGTTTTGAAAATGTTATTGAATATGCTTGGGGCTCCTGGTTTTGGTGATGATATTATTGGGTGTGAATGTATTCCTGGGCTCTCGTTCACCCTTGCGGCAGGTGGAGGGCATGCTCTCCGTGCTAGTGTGCCTGTGGGATTTGCTGGTGCTGCTGACAACTATGTGCTTGGTCTCTTCTACTGCTTTCATGGAATGATTTCATGTGCTGGGCTGCAGCTGCCTTTGGTTGGATATGCTATGGGTTCTCTTGCTGGAGTGTGCTGCTGCTTCCTCTTGCTATCTTTTGTTGCAGCTGTAGATTTCATAACTGTGATGGAGGCTGTACTGCTGAAGCAGTAGTAATTCTACTCACTGCTGAAATGTGCCGAGTCGCAGGTCCTGAATTAATGGCTAGTTGCTGTGATGGGTTATCCATTGCTGTACTAGGCTGTGGCTAAGTCCTGCTTATATGATGTATTTCCTGAAGTCTGAGGCTGTGGCTGTTCCTGCTTTGGCCTGATGATACTGTTTCCGGGTTCTTTGCAGTTTAGATGTGGGTTCACCCGGTTAGAACTTGTGGTGTGTTTTGATCTAGTTTGTTGCATTGTTTTGCAGCTGGGGGTTTATGTGAGACGTTGCCCTGGTGAACTATATAGTGACTGTTTTGCTTCTGGCCTTGGATCTGGTTGGATTTCATTTGAGTTTGATGTAATGGACCTGCTTGGCTGTTTCTGGTGTGGCCTTGCCGGGTTGCTGAAACTCAGAAGTGGGATGCTCAATCAGGCCCTTCTGTTTTGTTGCTGTTGTTGCATATTAGCCATTGCTGAGGTGCTGGAGTTGTCAGTTAAATGTGTTATAACTCATGGATGCTGGTTTTCTTGGACCTCAGTTGTGCTGCGTTTCCTCCCGGAGTGTTGATGTAGGATGAATTCCTCATTCAATCAGTGGCTGGACCTGGCATTGATTTCACATTTCCTTCTGCTGTTCTAGTTGTCCGTCGGTGCATTGCTGTATGCTAGTTCATCTGCTGTGAACCTATGGCTGAGTGGATATTCTCTGTTATTGGTTCTGCTATCATAATTGCTATTGTGGCTGATGCTGAGATGCTGGAGTGCTGCCGACAATGTTGATGGTGGAAAAGCCGATCAAGTTGGTGCTGTCTTCCAGGCTGCTGGTACACATGCTGAAGAATGAGGCTGCTGGCTTTTTGGAGGCAGCTGTTGATACTGAAAAAGAACCTTGCTACTGCTGCTAGATTATGATGATGATTGGGGTGGATTTGGGTTTATCAAATTTCCACCTGTTCTGGATGAAGTTGTCTGACTTCTTTAGGTTTGTTTTGTTGTGGTGTCGGGTTGTGTACGATCTATTCTGACGAATTTTCCCTAGGTGGGGTTTTTTTTTCTTCTCTTTCTTTTTATGGGTTCATGATTCTGTTCATGGTGATGCTCGGGGTATGCCCTAACTCTTTGTTCTAATTCTAAGTTGGCAAAATACTTGGAGTTAGAACATTATTTTTGTAACTCTCATTTCATTAAATTTATTTACCTTACTTACCAAAAAAAAAAAAAAAGGGATTGGCTGTTCTCATCTTGATAGTTCCAGTCTTTATAAAAAAAAAAAAGTAGCTTTCGGGATTGACTGATCTCATTTTGATACTTTCCCATATCCCTTAGATATTCAGAATCTGGCAAGGCGATAGAGAGAGAACGTTCCTGCTGAATTCATTTCCTGTTTGGATTAAACTGAGGAACGTTTCTGCTGAATTCTGGACCCCTCTTGGGCTCAACTGGATAAGTAGCGCTGTGGGTAAGCCTCTCCATCTTGATTCTTTCACTGCTAAAATGGACCATCTGCACTCTGCTCGGGTGTGTGTCAAAATCACACCCGATGCGATACTACCGTCCAAGATTGTTTTAAATTGCTCTGCAAATGAGGCGGAGGAGGCCACTATTGTGGAGGTGGAATTGCCTGGTTTTCGCTCTAAGCGAGGCCGCAGCGCCTTTCTAAGTCACTCTAAATCAGCTGCTTGCCTTTAGGGCAGTGGACTGATGTCAAGTGGGTCTTCTGATAAACCGTCCCAGCCATGTGAGACCCAGGAGTCTGTCTCTCCTAGGTTGGACCCTTGTGATGTTGTTACAAATTCCTTGGACATGATTGGCTTGGTGTCTGGATTGGATCTACCTAAGCTGGATGAGTCTACTGCTCTGCGGGGTTCTGAGGAGCCTAGATTGGTTAAAAATATTGAAGGGTTTGCTGCTATGGCTCTATCGTCCTCTCAATGTGAGCTGATACCTCATCCTTCTATTGAGAACTGCTGCGCCAGGGAGCGTTCTGTGTTAGATCCTTCTGATATTGACACCAATTCAGCTCCATGCCCTTCTAAGATGCCTGTTTGCGCTCAGTTGAACGAGCGGCTTCATGTTCAGGATTCTCTTTCAGTTTCCCCAGCTCCCTGTGGAAAAGTTGCTGTGATACATGGTCCTGGG
>JAODPA010066466.1:0-10906 GCA_025585075.1 Nepenthes mirabilis | reverse complement strand
TTTAATTCGGTTGTTTAAATAATATTAGAATAATAATTTATTTTGGTACAAGTTTAATCCTTTCGGAGAGGATACTCGATTTATCACTTTATTATTTGTAACGATATCATACACTTACGATCTAACACAACACTTATTTTAGATGGAGTAAATAACTACTATCTGAACAAAATTTTTATTGATAATAGAAATTTCAAAGACCTTATGTACTTTGACATCTTCACTAGCCTAGGAATAATACGACAACGGCTCTGATTGTCTAAAAGGCCCTTATATGGCCTTGATAACTAGCTTATTCGAGTTGAAGGAGTCATAGAGCTCAAGGTGACTAGGGGATTTACCTGAGTGTTACCTCTAGTACCCTGATGATACTCATGGTCAACTTGCCATCAGCCTACTACACTATACTAGGAAGGCCAACCCTAGTAAGCTTTGAGGCGATGACATTCATCTCACACCTCAAGATAAAATTCCCAACACTAGAAGAAATGGGAAAGGTAAGAGGCCACCAAGCCAAGAGGAGACACTGCTACCACATGTAGCCATGACGAATAGAGCCTTATATCCCATTGATGGACCTAAACCAAAGAAATGAGGCTACAATGCAAACAAAAGCCTATGTGGAAGAGACTATTAAGATCTCATTGGATCCTTCCAAACCCGAGAAAACTGTGCAAATTGCCTCCACAATAGATCAGGCAATCAAAGATGACCTAGTGGCATTTTGTAGTGCTAATTGGGATATCTTCACTTGGACAATGGCCGATATACCCAAAATCTCTTCGTATATAATACGCCATGAGCTAAACATTGCACCTAGACATAAGCAGGTGTGACAAAAGCAAAAAAATTATCCTCTTGAGAAGCTACAGGTAGTAAAAGATGAAGTCACGATGCTGACTGAGACAGGATTCATCCTATAGGTTTATTACCCAAAGTGGCTATCAAATGTAGTAATGGTTAAGAAGGCTAACGAAAGGTCGATGACATGTGTCAACTTCACGAATGTAAATAAAACATGGCCCCAAGATAGCTTCCACTTGCCTCAAATCAACTAGCTCGTAGACTTGACCTCCATATACTAGCTTCTAAGTTTCATAGATGCCTATTCAAATTACAGTAAAAAATCCACACAGATCCTTTGGTCAATGAGTATACCATATTTATCATGGACCAAGGCATGTACTAAAGTGATATTGTTCAATCTAAGGAATGTAAGAGCCACCTATTAAAGACTTGTAAACAAAATATTTGCCAGATTGGCCATAAAATGGAGGCATACATTGGTGATATGTTAGTGAAAAGTGCACTATGCTGGGACCACATGAGGCCTTAATGAAGCATTCCAAAAGCTAAGGAAGAATGGCATAAAGTTCCACTGGCCAAATGTGTATCCATTGTAATGGTTGGTAAATTCCTTAATTTCTTTGCTTCCAATTGAGGCATTGAAGCCAACCCAAAAAAGATCAACATGATCCTTCACTTAGAAGCCCTAAAAACATTATGAGATGTATAGAACCCCACTGGTAAAATTTCTTCCCTAATCTAGGTTCATTGCTAAATTTGTAGAGAAATATACACACTCTTCCAAACACTAACAAGATTGAAGCAAGGTGGCTAGGATGGACGGAGGAGTGCCAGTATGTCTTTGAGGAGCTGAAATTGTACCTCAGCTCTCCACCACTCCTCTCCAGGGTGATTGATAAAGAAGATTTACAATTATAACTAGCAGTCACAGATACGACTTTCAACATGGTGAAACTAAGAGAAGATGAATGGACCTAAAAGCTAGTATACTACATCAGTAAAGTACCATCAAATTTGAATACCTAATACTTGACTGTAGAAAAAGTGGCATTAGCATTGATCTACACCTTGAGAAAACTGAGTCTGTACATTCAGTCACATGAAATCGTAATAAGGACATACTAGCTACTAGGGAAAATCATATAGAAGCTAGTGATCTCAGTTAGATTGATACAATGGGAAACTGAATTAGGAGAGTATGTTACTTAGATCCTGCCTAAGCCTGTGATTAATGGGAAAATCCTGGCCAACTTTATCATCAAATGCACTACCCAAGTAGCAGATGAGCGAGGCCAAGACGATGCCCTGAGGGTCAATTGGTTTGGATGGACTCAATTCATCGACAAGACATCAAAGAGCATGGATAGTGGCACGAGAGTACTTCTTATCTTCCCTGAATGGGAGAAGTGGCTGTACTCCATTTGATTCAGCTTCATCACCTCAAACAACATTACCAAATACAAGGCACTCATCCTAGGATTAAAGATTGCAAAGGAGTGTTTGTCGCACAACCTCATCATTTATAATGACTACGAACTCATATTCAATCAAATCTAAGGAAGCTTCGGAGTTTCCCACCCAGATCTCACTAAGTACCTAAAGAAGGCTTTGACTTATCTTGATGTGTTGGCACAATACTAGGTTGTCCACTTCTCCTAATAAAAAAATGAGAGGGTTGATGCATTGTCAAAATTAGCCATGATCCCGCATGAGGATGACTGTGGAAGTAAAGTGATTAAAACCCCTTAAGCACCCTAACATTGCTGAGCCAAATGAGGTCCTCTAGGTATTTGATGAGAAGAGTTGAATGACACCCTATTAAGAATAACTATCCACAAGGAAGGAACCCAATGAACAAGAGAAGGAAAAAAAGCTCCAGAAGACTGTTGGTTGGTATACCCTCATCAACAAATAGCTCTACTGACGAGACTACTTAGGAGGTACACCTTAGGAGGTACGAATCTGGCCTTCGAAATCATGCATTGGGGATATTATAAGCCCACTATGAAATCTGACAGCCATGAATTTGTCTGAAAAATAAAACCAGTGCTAGATCCAAGGAAAAATCCCTCAAAGGCCCACAACAGAGCTCACCTGCTATGAAGCCTTTGGCCCTTCACATAGTAGAGGCTCAACATTGGGTTCACCCCACGTTAACTTAGGGTAGAGAAAGTTTACAATTGTGGGAGTTGAGTGCTTCATTAAATGGGTAGAAGCCGCACTGTTAGCTAAAATAACAAACCAAAACATGGTGGAGTTCATGGGATAAAACATAGTATGCCGATTTAGCATGCTGGAGACCATAGTCACCAACAATAGGACTAAATTCTTGGGCCAATAGTTCACCTAATGCTATGAGAGTCGAGGGATCCCACTTGCCCACATCTCAATATTTTATTCTCAAATGAATGATCAAACAAGGTCATTAATAAGATGATCATAGCTGGGTTGTAAACAAGGCTGGACAAAGCTAGAGGGCTTGGGTGGACAAGTTGCCTAACTTCCTATAGGCCTATCATGCGACACCAAGGATGACTACAGAGGAAAACTCATATAGCTTATGCTTCAGTGTGGAGGAAGTCATTTTGATAGAAATAGGGTTGGCTAGCTTTAGGATATCCAACTTTGAGCCTACTGTTGACAAGGAGGCCATGTGACAACACTTAGTTTTATTGAGGAAGTTGGGGACATTGCCACCCTATGAACTAGGGCATACCAACAAAAGATAGCCTAATATCACAATAGGAACATAAACATATAACCTCTTCAAGTAGGGTATTTAGTCCCACGAAGCATCATGTCAAAAATATAGCAAGGCAGAATAAGTTGTCCTTAACATAGAAATGGTTGTTTATAATAGCGGCAACTATCTGAAGTGACGCCTACAAGCTGAGAGATCATTTCAACAAGACATTGCCGAGAACCTAAAACTCAATCCACTTAAAGAAATACTATTAGTAATTGGGAGGATTAAAAGTTGAACAAAAGGTACGTCCACCAAACCACTAAGCATTCACATTTATAGCTAAGACATACACCCGTAGCCCTTTACTACTAAAAAAGTGTCACAAAATAAAAACTTGAGCTACATTTAATTACATTTGTATCAAAACATATTGTGCAGTCATATAAAATAACCAACTAGAATATCATAAAATATTTTAAAATATATATAATTGTAAAATGTCTGGCAATATATTTTCAATTGCTCGCTCAGTATATCACTTATACATTAATAGTCTAACTAACCCCAAATCGTAGACACAATGATCTTCAAAATGCCTAAGATGCGAACCCCAAGGTTCTTGACTAAAACCCAAACCGGCTTGTAAAGCTCTCGTAAGGTGTCAACCTTAAGAGGTCACCATAGTAGGCCAAAAGAAGCACCAATGAGTGTCTACTCTAAGGCACACACAACTATCATAAACCCTAAGGGCTAATCGCGCCTAGTTAGTCAACATGTTGTAACAACAGCTAGGATGTTGTATATAGGCATAGCCCACCACTTTGTAAAATGGTTAAGATGTCTCACAAAAATCAAGTCAAAAAAATTAGTGAAATGGCTAAGACATCTTATGAAAACTAAGCCAAAAAACATAGTAAAACAGTAGAGATGCCTCACGAAGACCAAGTATAAAAACTTAATAAAACAAAAAAAAATGTTTGATGAAGACTAAATTGAAATTTTAGCAAAATGACTAAGACGTTTCATGAAGATCATGTTGGGAAACTTATTAAAACAATGGAGACATTCAAGAAGAACGAGTCGATAAAGCTCAATAAAGTGGCAAAGGCATCTCATGAAGAATGAGCTAAAAAACTTAGCAAAACGGCTTAGATATCTCATGAAAATTATATCGAAAAACTTAGTAAAATGGTTAAAATGTCTCACAACGATTGAGTTAAAAAACTTAGTAACAGGGCTAAGAAGTCTCACAAAGACCGAGTCATAAAACTTAGTTAAATGGCTAAGAAGTCTCACAAAAACCAAGTTGAAAACTTAGTAACATAACTAAGATGTCTAAAGAAGACTAATTTGAAAAACTTAGTAAAATGGCTAAGACATTTCATAAAAATCATGCGGAAAAACTTGGTAAATCAGCCAAGGTGTCCTACGAAGACCAAGCCAAAACACTTACAACCAAGATGTCTCAAGAAGACCAAGCTGGAAGCTCTTAAAGAACATTTGGGACGTCACTCACAAGTGAGGCCCTGCAAAGAGCTAAAAGGCAGTTGATATAAGGTACATCAGAATAGCCAGAGACATCCCAATTGGAGGCTTGCAAGCATGGAAGAAAGTCAAAATATAACAGATCTTCCCTGACAAATAAAAGATGCAAGCATAAGCAGAGTACAGAAGAATATAGCAGTAGATAAAATGAAGAAGGTATTTCTCATTAATCTACAAAAATATATAAATCATTATATGCGTTACAGAGAAGCTGCTTCGAGACACCACAGAATGTGAGAGTAAGGTGAAGTAGGAAGAAAATGAGGAAGAAGAAGCTAAGGCACACACCACAAATTGAACAAAGAGAAATGATACAAAAAGGCAATTGTACAAGGAGATCAAGAAGAGGCGCGCCATCAGGTGAAAGGTCCTTTACACCAAACTCCTCACTGGGATACAATGTGGTTTGAACACCCCGACATTGCCTAGATGGAGAAAGCCTGATAGGCAATCTGTAGTGACACGACACACTAACTCGCAATATTTCTAAAAACCAGAGGCGTAGCGGTTTGATAAGGCCATCAAATGACCTTCCAAGTGGACAAACTCGCACAGCTAGTCCCTAAGCGCAAGGTCAGCCTCCCGGAGCATCTACTCTATGCTAAACAAAGAAGCTCAAAGTCCTTCAATCCTAGTTAAAAATTAAAAAAAAAAGCGTGTTGGACTTGGCTAGATGACACAGCATCCTTGACTTTGACCTAGAAAGCCTTGAGCTTAGCCCAACTGTTTGACAAGACCCTCTTTCCTACCTCAGCCTTGCCCCGGGGCAGACGCTAGCCCACCCAAGCTCAGGTGCCTGACATCCTTTGCCGACACAAGCTTGGCATCAAAGGCCTCGATGCAGGAATTGAGTTGAAGAGTGATGCGTTGCACCTGCTACTATCGCTCGTGTGAGAAATTTGGGAGAAGAAGAAAGGAGGAACAAGGAATTTGAGGAGGGGAGATTTTGACAGAGGGAGAAAAAAGGGAAATAGAACACCGAAAACAGAGGGAGTCCAGGAGTTTGAGAGTCTCTTTTCCTGCCGCAAATGAACACAGTGGTGGGCTTATATGTACAGTATTGGGCCAGCACCCATGGCCAGTAGTGCTACACATGGGCATAACAGATCACACAGAGGAAAACAAAAACAACAATCTGAAGCAAAAATAGAAAAAACTAACTAGTATGCACATGGAAGGAGAAGAAAACAAAATTGAATGTAGTCTTTGAATTTAAGGGGACCTAAGTGGCCCGAGCACTTCATCTGACAGTAAACGGGTGATGTGGCAGTGGTGCTTCTAAGGGTGTTTCAATGAGTCTCATAACATTGCGATCCCCATTAAAAAGAACCTTATTCTCAATGTTGAACGATGAAAAATCTTGACGGAGTTCAACAATTGCCTCCCATGTGGCCTCCTTGGGTGCCTACAAATTCCATTGAACCAGTACTTGTGAGAGGATCTGATTATCATGTAGAACCTTTTGGAATCTAAGGAGCCATTTGGGTTATAAGTGGCACGAAGCCCCAAGCTGCAATGGGCAACTCTACAAACTGATGCTTGTGATCACCCCGGCATTGTTCAGCCGATAGGTGACCGCAACCATTCGATCTAATATACGAAAGAGCCCATGATAGCGCTTGACGAGTTTGTTGGACTGTCGATGGGCCACCGATGATTAGCGGTATGGCTGGAGTTTCACGTTGACCAAGTCTCTGATTTGAAATTCTTTATCCAGTCATCGAGCATCCATTTGATTCTGTATGCGAAGCTGCACCCTCTGCAGATTGACCTTGATAGCTGCAAGAACATCGGAACGATTAGTGAGCAGTTTGTCAATAGGCGCAATGGGAGAGGTGCCGTGGACGTAGTCGAGTAGAGATAGAGGTGGACACCCGTATACGGCCTCATAAGAACTTATTTTAATAGAAGAATGTCAGGCCGTATTGTAACTCCACTCTATCCACAACAAGTACTAGACCTAAGAAATAGAGTGTCCAGTAGCAAAGTAGTGCAGGTAGTCTTCCAAACAGTGGTTAATCACCTCGGTTTGCCTATCCATTTGCGGATGGTAAGAACTGCTGGTGGATAATTGGGTGCCTAGGATTTGAAGAGCTCATTCCAAAAACACTCATGAAAATGGGATCCTGATCTAAAATGATATTTGCAGGGAAGCCACGCAATCGGCAGATATCTTTAACAAAGATTTCAGTCAGGTGAACAGCTATAAAATGTGTTCCGAGAGGGGTGAAAGGGCATATTTGGAGGGGCCATTGACCACAACCAATATAACAGTTTTGTCGCGTGAAGGAGGGAGATGTGCAATGAAGTTCGTAGAGAGGGATTCCTATATCTTACCAGGAATGAGTAGCTGCTGGAGAAGTCCTTGCAGGGCTGTATTAATGGGCTTGACTTGCTGGCACACCCGACAATTGGAGACAAAATCCCACACCTCCTTGTGCATCTACGGCCAATAAAATGTGGCTGCTATTCAAGAAAGAGTTCACTGAATCCCTGCATGTCCTCCAGGAGGGGAATCGGGATACTCATGCAATATCAGTTCTTGTAGGGTGGAATCGTCCGAGACAAGGATTTGACTTTTTTAGAAAATTAGTCCATCTCACCAAGCATAGCTCGCATGATCCCCTGGGTGTTCTTAATTAAATAAACCTAGGAATCACAAAACCATATATATATAATCAGGATCCCAAAGATGCAAGTGTTGTGACATCAAGATTGAAAAGTTTCATCTCCTATCTCGGCAATCCACATATATCTCTCATACTCCATCGCCACCGAAACTCTAATCCTAAGGCACTGGATTTCTTCACTTCAAGGTCAGAGGATACAAACTATCCTTAATCCAATGACTATACTATCTATAACTTAGATCATAGTCCCCAAATCCCTTCGGGAAAATATTTATCGAAGATTCATACATAAACATCCACCTTGATATATCTTTTGTCCTTTCAAGTACTAGGTCACCTTTGTCGCTATTACAAAGCTTAGATCTCCCAATTACACATAACTCAAAACACAATGCAAATATGGGCTCGGAATCCCCAAAATGACACCAGGCTACAATATTAAACCCAAGAGCCTTACCTCCTATCACGACAGGTGACATTAACACATTGAGTTAATATGTTAGGACCCTGATTTAAAACACTGAACCTTTTCACCGCCTGTCCATGAATAAAGACATCCTTAAATCTTGCGATCGAACTAACCACTATTGAAAGGCATTAATCCAAGAAACTTCCATAACACATGGGACAATATCTCTTAATCCCCGAGACCCATGATCTTTCTCATTTCAACCTCAATATAACTCGGGGCTACCCAAAAGTCTATACACTTAAGTATTTCCAAAACAATTATGAATTATCATCTTAGGACTTGATATACCCAAGAATTAACTCCAATTTGCAAACCTTGAGCTACTAACTCCACCCTATTTATCACACTTGCTAGGTTGATCAAGCAACCCTTCGTAGCAAAATACTAACCTAAGAACTTCAACCAAGAGCCGATTAAACTCAAACCTCAAACTGAGATTAATTAACCTAGGCCTCAAATCAACACTGAGCAGTTCAAGAACCCAATAGATACCAATCAAATTCCAACATTAAGATGCCTCTATACACCATCTTTCTCTCGACCCTACAACGAATCACTAATATTAGTAGTCCCCGTCTAAGAGCCACTATTAATATTTCCTTGAGACTAAGACATTTCGCATTAAGTTACTCCTTGAACATTGGCGAGGACACATAAGCTAGCCAATCGAACTAAGTCACCGCCTATAACTTAGCGCTAGCCTAAGTTATTGGGATTGGGGTAACCAAAATTACCTAGACTAACTTAGTCATCACACGCCTTTGTTTACTTATTCAATCAGTCTTAATTTAACGTAGGCTTCCGCATACGATTCAGATCAAATCTATGGTTTCTCCTTTTCTCTGATACCACTTGTGACGGACCGGATTATTTTCCAACGAACAACCTCCGTCATTGGCAACACAACTACAGTCCATAATTAATACTTATGGATTCTACATAAATTTCGACAGAGTTTCCTCTGCAACTGGACGAAAGTTAAAAATTTAACCTGTTTAAAAACATCATGTACAAGCACACATCTAACCAAACTAATCAATACAAAGCCTACAACACAAAACACAAGATCATATAAGTGCCATATCATTCATGGCTCCAGTACGGTAACCCTATCTACTATACTACGTCTAGAGAGATGCCATCTAATAAAACTCAAAATCTAAGAACATTAATATAACTTAAATACGAAAGTACAACTAAATCATCAAAACCTGCGAAAGCTTGGCAAAATCATAATACAACAACAAGCCACATTCATCCATGAGTGGCTGTTTATATAACGACCAAGATTCTAGAACATAAAAAATTCCAGTCATCAAATCTTTATAATCCGGTCAACGCCAGTTGACCAAAAAATGTAATAAGAAAAGTAAATCGGCCTTAAGATGAAATCAAGTTCGGCCCTTACTTAATGAAAATCTAGTCCGGAATATTCCTTGATGAAAAGAAGTCTAGAATATTCCTTGATGAAAAGAAGTCCGAATTTTTTTATTGAAAATCCAGTCCGGATTTCCTTGATGAAAAGAAGTCCGGATTTCCTTGATGAAAATCTAGTCTGGATTTCCTTGATGAAAAGAAGTTCGGAATATTCCTTGATGAAAAGAAGTCCGGATTTCCTTATGAAAATCCAGTCCGGATTTCATTGATGAAAAGAAGTCCGGATTTCCTTGATGAAAAGAAGTTCGAATTTCCTTGATGAAAATCAAGTCCAGCCATGTAAGGCCGAAGTGGCCCTCAAGGCCGGAGTGGCTTTGTGGTTGGTAAAGTCAAAGTTGATGATCCGGTTAACAAGTGTTGACCGGAAGTCGTATAAGAATAATTCAGTCAACGCCGATAGTTGACCGGAATGTGATTAAATGAGAAAGCTAATCCCTGTTAAGTTCAGGAATTTAATGTGTTTACATGAGAAAGCTAAATCCTACTAAGTTCAGTTAACCAGAAATTTAATATGTTTACATGAGAAAGCTAAATCCTTCTAAGTTCAGTTAACAATGAATTTAATTTGTTTACATGAAAAAGCTAAATCCCGCTAAGTTCAGTTAATCAGGAATTTAATGTGTTTACATGAGAAAGCTAAATCCTTCTAAGTTCAGTTAACTAGGAATTTAATGTGTTTACATGAAAAAACTAAATCCCGCTAAGTTCAGTTAACCAGGAATTTAATGTGTTTACATGAGAAATCTAAATTCCGTTAAATTCAGTTAACTAGGAATTAATGAACTCCTTGGGAATGCAAAATCATAAATGATCTAATTAAGAAGGGGGACTTTTTAAAAAATGTAGAGTCATAAATAAGAAACATTTTTCCTGAACTGTCAATTATTAATGACGGTCATCAGACCTAATGCCTATAAATAATAACTAGAAGAATGAGAAAGAGGCACGTAATAGAGTTTCTAGTGAAGGAAGGCCAGAAGATCAATTCAAAGTAGAAGAAACCCAAGCAAGAGTAAAGATCAAGGCAAAGTAGAAGAAACCCATGCAATAGTAAAGATCAAGACAAAGTAGAAGAAAACCCAGGCAAGAGTAAAAAGATCAATGCAAAGTAGAAGAAACCAAGGAAAGATACTCACCCCTATTTTTAAAGTTTATATTTATGCATGTTTGCTACGTAAGTATATGATATTCCTATGAAATTATGTATGTATGATGTCTATTCTGTTTTTGTGATTTATCGTTCTTAATCGCATATTTAAAAGAAACTCTGATATTCATGGTGTTAGATTTTATTCTGCTTGAAGTATATGATTATTTGTCAAATTATAT
>JAODPA010066465.1:0-10906 GCA_025585075.1 Nepenthes mirabilis | reverse complement strand
AAATAATATCTTTTTTAAAGATAGAATCTGATGCATACTTGGATCCGATTTCGAACAGATTCGAGTTCACTCGATCGTTTGGATCCGACTTCATTCTCCGAGTCTGGACCCTGCATACCATTACAACAAACAAGAGGTCAGGTGTCGACAAGATGTTGTCTTACTGAAAACACTCGGACGCTTAAATCAGCGATAAGCCTTCGAATTACAAGAAGGTAGCTAAGGATGTAAGTTGAGATAGAGAAGGAGATTGAGGTAGGAAGGAGTGTTCGCTTTTAGATGTAAGAGGCGTTCTTGCGACTCATCAAGAGCATAGTTTTCCAGCTCAAAGTTATGAGGAACAAGCGGGCAACCAAGTTCTGTAAGCGTGGAAACTTAAATGGACAGCTCTCGGGGAGTGGATGAAGCCTCTAGAATCTGAAGGCTTGGAGTGAGATTATTGTAGTAAACGATTGCGTGCTTAGGGATGAGCATTAGTATGCTAAAGGATTTCTCTATAGTAGTACTTTGCTGTCTTTTATTTGTCTCTGTGTTCGTGTCCCCTCAGAGTGGAGACTCTGTGGGGTTATATAGACGGTGGGGAAGGCGATCTTTCTTGACCAAGAAGGTGTGATCCCTACATCGTGTTAGGCAGCCTTCCTTAAACAAGAAAGCTTGACTAGGGCATTTTGCTAGAATCGTTTCCTTTCTAAGCGGGTAACGGCTCTCAAGATTATTTGTCTTCCTTCTGTACTTCTGTACCATTAGAGTCCATTGTAGGAAAGAGAGAGAATATTGCGCCTTCCTCATGGGAAGGGCGTCGAATCTGTTGATGCCTTCTTTAGAGGAGATTGGCTTCAAGGAAGGCGTGAAATCAGAGAAATGGACCGTTACTTGTCGTATACGGAAACATCCGCCAAATTGGGCCTGGCCTATATTAGGTTTTTATCTTTTCGCGGCCTGCTATTACGGTACTTTCAATCAATAAAAATATTGACCGTCTTGAGGGAGCACGTTGGCCGCCTAGTTGGCGCTCCATACGGTCAACGCCAACGTTGACTGTCCAAACCACATCTAAGCTTTTTTGGATTTTGGGTCGTTTTTGTTATGGACCTATCTACTATGGGCTTACCCATCACTAGCCCCCACACCAGTGGTTTGGATTCTGGCCTTCGGCTGTTCATGATGGGATGCATTTATCTTTTACTGACGGTAACGGAGTCGTTGCCCATCTAAAGAGGAGCCTCGAGAACTTCCAAAATGTTGACCGAATTTGTTGACCATTTTTTAAAAAATTTTCGGGCAACTTGGAGAAGGAAGCATTGGCCATTAGTCGTCCTGTCAGAAAAAGTGTGCCACGTGTCTTCATGCGATCTAGTCAGGATCTCGGTATTTAATGAGCCGGAGGATTTGATTCGACGACTCCCTTTTGGGAAACGACACGTGGCGGTAATGATGGTGCATGCTTTTGAGGTGGTTCTGTGTCCACAGTGGCCTTTAAGTTGCCCGTTCGTTTCACTTTGAAATTTTCTACTCCTTCCTTTGTTTTTTTGTCTTCCTTAACCCGTAGAAAAGAAAAACCCTAGTTGATTTTCTGACCATGGCCTCCGTCACCGAAATTGCCTCCGTCTTGAGAGAAAACGACGTGAAGGTATTGTACGTGGAGTACAATATCCCACAAGAGATTGCTTTCCGTGTTCCTGGAAAAAACGACAGGGCTTTCCTGTCACCTACGGGCTTTGTGACCATATACGAATCCCATCTGAGGAGTGGGCTCCCTCTTCCAATTCCTGACAAGTTAATGTCGATTTTTCGGGTGCTTTGGGTCCCCAATGCTCAGTTCCACACCAACGCCATCAGATATCTGTGTTACCTCTGCATATTCCTCCGTTAACACTCGGGGCTGCTGACGATGTCGATGGTTAGAGGGCTTTTCAAGCTTAACTAGGGAGAAGAGTGGATTTCTCTATCCCCACGCGGCGGTCTTAAGATAAGTACCGTTATATACGACTCTCTGAAGAATTGAAAAACCGATTCTTCTTTATTAGCGTGGGTGAGTCCTGGTCCTTGCCCAATGAGTGAGGCCAGATGCCTAATGTATATGTGGGAGCACTTTCTAAGGCTGAGACGGCGTCCCTATCTTGGTTGGTCAAACTCATCGTGGATAACCTTAGGGATTTCCAGAGAGACCACTTGGTCTCCCGTGTTGAGGCCAAGAAGGCCAAGTGGGGGCCTCCCTCTCCCGTCCAGAAATTTAATATCCCACTGCCAAAGGTCTTGTAGGGGAAGAAGAGGAAAAGGGGCTTTATCATAGGTTCTCGCCCGTCTGATGCCAGTCTCCCCAATCCAAGGAAAAAGAGGGCGGCCTCGGTGGCACCTTCTTCGTCATCATTTGGGCTAGACTATCTCTCCTCCGGACGCTTTGCGGGTGTAGGCGCCTCTTCCATGATTGAAGCGGAGTTGACTTTAGAGGCCTATGATGCTAGGTTGAATGCAAGGGTGAGCAGCGGCATTGTTCTCACGCAGCCTGCGCTAGCGGAGTTGACTCTGGATCCATCTATCGGAGCGTTTGGGCCGTAGGAGCTGTCCATTGGATCACCTGCTATGGAACTACTGACTGAGCAGCAAGAGTCAATTTTGGAGCCTCCTATTGTTTCCGAGGAGACAGCCAGGATAGAGGATATTTCAGAGGAATCGTTGGAGGAGCTCTTGGCGGAGGTCACCGCCAGCCATGCCCACGAGGGCCCTATTCCTTGCTCACCACCTTTGGTGCCGGGTTTGGGCGCCATACCAGACAGGCTAACACGAATAATTTGGGCGGTATAAATTCTGTTGCCTGCCTTGTCTTTAAGTTTGCCTTTTCTAACTCCTCTTTTTTGTGTGTGCAGGCTGATAAGGTCATGGGCGCAGTTGTCAAGGTGCTTAGACAAAGAGACCAGGTGATCTCTAATAGGGACATGGAGATCGCCTGGCTCGATTCTAAGCTGGAGGCTCTAGGGGCGGAGCATCAAGAGGACGTGATTGCCCTGAAGTCTGTCTTGGCTGGCATGGAGGCGGAGAACGAGAGCCTGAAAGTGGAGAATGCTCGTCTAAAGGAGGAAAACGAGTGGGTTAAGGGGCATCTCGATCAGCTCATAGGGCAGATGGCTACCCTGGAGAATGACCTAAGCCTCCGCATTCGTCCTCACGTGGTCACAGACATGATGCTGTCGCGGTTATGGGAAGGGATCAACATTAGTCGCGTATTGTGTGGCTGGTTGATTCTAAATTCCCCGTGGATCTCATCAACTTATCAAATCGGTCACCGCAGCGTCGCGACAACCTCGTAGGGGAGCCGTGGGACGGATAGGGGTTTGGTCATCGCAGTTTTTTTTTCTTTTTTGTTCAATTATGTAAATGTATTTTACCATAAGCAATAATACGAACAGCTTTGTGCATGTCGTATGTTCTTGCTTTTTTACAGCTGCTTTTGTATTTTGTTTCTTTGTTGTTCTTGGCGGCCAACTGGGCAGGATTCCTGTGAGTTGGCCGCCTGCCTTGTTTTTGGGCGTTCATGGCGTTTCCAAATGAGTGGAGTCCTTGGGTGCGTTTTCTAAGCCGTCACTTATGTTAAGCCAGCCTAATATTCGCCTGTGAGCAAAGCTTTGTGGCGCTGCCCAAGCTCAGACTTGGGCGGCCAGCTTTGGTGGAGCGTTTTGCTCCGGTCGACCATCATTGACTGATCACGCTGTCTCCTTGTGAAGAAGGTTGTCGTGTGTACCGTGTTAGCCCCCAAGATTTTTTGACCGTTAATAGGCCACTTGGATGACTAAGGTTTAGATACAACTACTCATGAGCTGTCTGGATGACTATGGTTTAGGTACGTCCTTTCATGGGTCGCCTGGATGACCAAGGTATATATACGACCACTCATGGGTCGCCTGGATGACCAGGGTTTAGATACGACCACTCATGGGCTGCCCGAATGACTAAGGTTTAGTAACGAGAGAGCGAAGACCCTCCCGACTTAGGGGCAGCCTAAGTCGTTTGAACCTACAACAAGAATCAAACATATATGCACACCAAAGAAACACAACATGCTAAAGGGAAATACTTGTTTTACTAATTGAAACGCGCATACAAATGATCACATACAATTATATAGAATACCTACCTGGGTCCTTATTGGAAGTAGCGTTTGAGGTGGATCGCGTTCCACGTTCATGGGACCAACTTTCCATCTTAGTTTTGGAGCTTGTATGCCCCATTTTGTAAGACGGCGGAGACGAGAAAAGGCCCTTCCCAATTTGGGGAGAGCTTGTTCCAGCTGGACACCTTTCCCGTGGCCTCGATGCTTCGGAAGACCAAGTCTCCGATATCGAACTACCGCACTTTTACCTTCTTGTTCTAGTAGCGGGCAATTCGATGTTGGTAGGCCGCTGTCCGCATTCTGGCGGCATCGCAGACTTCTTCTAGTAAGTCTAGATGTTCTCAAATTTTATGGGAGTTACCCTGCGGGTCAAAAGATTCCATCCTAATACTTGGAAGCTCGATTTTGACCGGGATCACCGCTTCAGTCCTGTAGCAGAGGCTGAAGGGTGTCTCGCGTGTTGGTTCCTTTGGAGTCGTCCAGTAAGACCAGAAGATTAAGGTGAGCTCATTTACCCAGGAGCCCCCTGCGTCCTCCAGCTTGGTCTTAAACCCATGTAGTAGCGTTTGGTTTATGACATCTACCTTTCCATTCGCTTGGGGGTATGCCACCGAAGTATGGACCAATATAATCCCAATGCTATTGCAATACTTAGTAAAGAGTTTTTTTGAGAATTGAGTCCTATTGTCAGTCACAATAACTTCTGGAATGCCAAATTTGCTGATAATATTCTGGCGAATTAACTTAAGAGCGTTGTGTTATGTGATCTTGGCCAACAGGACGATCTCAACCCACTTTGTGATGTAGTCGATGCATGCTATGATGAACTTTCTTTACCCAGTTGCGATGGAAAATGGGTTAAGAATGTCAAGCCCCCATTACGCGAAGGGCCACGGTGCCTGAAGGGATTTCAGCTTGGCGGATGGCTGGTGGCGAAGATTGCCGTAAAGTTGGCAGCTTTCACACTTCTTTACAAACTTGAGTGCATTCTTTTTTATCGAGGGCTAATGGTAGCCTTGTCTCATGATCTTGAATGCTAAGTTTTTACCGCCGACGTGCGATCTGTAAATTTTAAGGTTTACTTCGCTTAGGACGTAGTCAGCATCTTCAGGGGTTAGGCACTGGAGGTACGGAATCGAGTAGCCGCAGTGATACAATCGTCCGTCAACTATGGTGTACCAGCCAGCCGCTCTCTTTACCCGCCTGGCCTCCTCTATGTCTTCTAGCAATGTTTCGTCTGCTAGGTACCTCGGGTAGGGTGCCATCCAATTTTCCATTTTGGAGATCTGCATTGCCTCCCATTTCTCTATATTGGGAGTGTTCAAGACCTTCCTCATATCCCTCGAGTACTGTTCTGGATTTTTGACCGTCACTGCTCTGGCCAGCTGATCGGCCTTCCAATTTTTAGTTCTAGGAATATGGACTAGGGTAAATTGTCGAAGCTGCGGGTGGCCTCCCTTACCTTGGTCAAGTACTTGCCCATGTGTGGGTTTCTCACCTTAAAGCTCTCATTAATTTGGTTGACGATTAGCTCGGAGTCACTGTAAACAGTCAGTCGTTTGGCTAACATTAACCCGGCTAGCAGGGCTTCATATTCGACAATATTGTTGGTGGTCGGGAAGTCAAGTCCAACGGAGTACTTCACCTCAAACCCATCAGGGGTCGTGAGGACCACCCCAACTCCACTGCCTGTGTCCGTAGATGATCCGTCAACGTGGAGTACCCATTCTGGAGCCTTCACGTACTGTTTCGTATTCTCTGAGGGCTGCTCTTCCAGAATTGGGATGTGGTCTCGACAATGAAGTCGGCCAAAGCCTGTACCTTTATAGCTAGCATGGTCGAAACTCGATGTCGAACTCACCCAATTCGATAGCCCACTTTACCAATCGTCCAAAAACATTAGGTTTCTGGAGAATGCTCTTTAAAGGTTGGTCGGTGAGAATTATGATGCGGTGAACCTGAAAGTAGGGTCTTAGTTTTCGTGCGGAGAATATGAGAGCTAAGGTCAACCTTTCTGTGCGCGAATAGAGCATCTTTGGGTCGGTCAGTGTTTTGTTTACGTAGTAGATCGGCTGTTTGGTATTGGAGTCCTGGCGTATAAGGACAGAGCTGAGGGACACCTCTGACACCGCAAAGTAGAGGTACAGCTCTTCTCAGACCATGGGCAACGTTAGTAACGACAAGCTAGCCAGATATTACTTCAGCTCATTGAAGGCTGCATGGCAATCTGCTTTTCATTGGAACCCGTTTGATTTTATTCCCTTTAGATCCTTGAAGAATGGCTGGTACTTGTCACCAGACTTCGTTAGGAAGTGGGATAAGGCCACCAATCATCCAGTCAGTCGCTGGACATCCTTGATGCTTCGTGGGGAGCCATGTTTGCAAGGGCCTTGATTTTCTCTGGGTTTGCTTCAATCCCTCGCTGGGAGATGATGAAACCCAGGAATTTTCTCGAGGCTACCCCGAAGATGCACTTTGCCAAATTCAGCTTCATTTATTGCTCACGGAGCACCCCAACGACTCTGCCAGATCGCAAATGTGGTCGCCTGTGGTTCTACTCTTTATGAGTATGTCGTCAACATAGACTTTCATATTGTTGCCGATCTATTTCTCAAATATTTTGTTTATCAGCCATTGGTAGGCGGCTCCTACGTTCTTGAATCCAAAGGGCATCACCTTATAGTAGTAAGTACCATGGTCTGTCATAAACGATGTGTGCTCTTCATCCTTTGGACTCATCTAGATCTGGTTATAGCCTGAATAGACATCCATGAAGCTCAATAGCTCATGTCCGGACGTCGAGGCCACCAGTAGGTCAATCCTGGGTAAAGGAAAACTGTCTTTTGGGTAAGTTTTGTTAACGATGGTGAAATCGACGTACATTTGCCACTTCCCACTACTTTACCAGGACTATGTTAGAGAGCCAATTGGGGTATTGGACTTCTCTAATGAATCCAGCATCCAACAGTTTCTTTATTTCCTCCCGAATGGCTACCAACTTTTCTACCGAGTGATTTCTCTGCTTCTGTCTGACGGGTTTTCAGTTCGGGTCGAGGTCCAACTTGTGGATAATTACCCGGGCTGGAATCCCAGGCATGTCAGTGAGAGTCCATGTGAAAATGTCAGCGTTCTGTCATAGGAACGCGATCAGCTCGTCGCGCAGTGCATCGGTGAGTGAGCCGCTGATTTGTACACACTTTTTTGGATCCTCCAGATTCAGTGGGACTAGGTCGGTTGCCTCACCTGACTACGCCTGCTATAAGGTCGTTTCATCTCGATGGTCAAGTTCTCCCACCATTCTAGCGCTGTCGTTAGGTGCGATTTGGGACATGTAGCATGTCTGCCCGATGGCTTGGTCTCCCAGCACTTTGACCACGCCGTATAACGTTGAAAATTTCATTTTAGGTGTGGTATTAAAGTGACGGCCCCGAACGCTGTTAAGCATGGCTGGCCCAATATAGCGTTGTATATAGAGGACAAGTCGACTACCAAGAAGGTAAGTGTACGACTTGTCATTTTCAGGTATGTTCCTAGGGTGACTTCTAATCAGATCGTCCTTTGGACGGGCACCGGCTCGTTGTCAAGGCCATACAATGGGCCTTCGGCAAGTTTTAATTTACTCTTTTTCAAACTAAATTTAAAAAACGCATCGAGATAGAGCAAATCGTGAGAACTTTTATTGTCAACAAATACTCGTTTCAGCTGGTAGTCGATACTACCGTCGGAAAAGAGTGTAGATACAACAAGGGGATCTGTATTGGGAGAAACTACATGTGCCAAGTTGCTGTCACTAAAACTAATGACAGTGTCAGTAGCACACTGTTTCTTCCTCCCAGTTTGCTGCTCATTGTTGTCGGCTGGATTCTTGATCGATCGGGTGGTAATCATGTTGACCACTCCTACCATAACCCGATTTCGTGGAGGGGCATATCCCGATCCTTCTCTGCCCATAGTGCCAGAGCTCTGACCAGGGCTCTTAACAAACCTAGTGAGATGGCCCATTTTGATCAACTTTTTAATCTCCTGTTAGAGTGTCTTGCTGTCCTCTGTAGAGTGTCCGGGAGATCGATGAAAATCGCAATACTTGGATGGATTTTCTCCCTCCGCCTTCTTAAGTGGTTTTGGCCACTTAAGGAACTTCTCCCCACGAATCTGCATGAGGACGTTCAAACGTGTATCTGTCAAAGGGCGTTAGGCTGATGGGCCCGTAGTCCTTGCACTCTGGTGATTCAATCCTGTGGTGCTTTCGGTGGGAGTGATCATCACCGTTGTGTTTCCTCTTTCCTTCAGTTGGGAAAGAGCGAGGCTGTTCGGTCCGATTGGGACGTTTAGCCTTGTTGGCCTCCTTTGTTGCCGCATAGGCCCTGGTGATAGACTCCGCTTCTTGAAATGTTTGCGGGTTCTTATGTGCCAGGTGCCTGAAGAAGTTTCTATGTGCCAGCGCCGAGATGAAACTGTCTAGTTTCATTTTCACCGTGAGTTGGGGGATCCACCTAACTTCTGCCACGAAGCGTTCCAGGAACTTCTGCAGGTTCTCCCCATGCTTCTGCTTGATGTGCGATAGATGCCAAGGCTGATTTTTCTCCCTACGGCTGGAGGTATACTGTGATAAGAAGAGATTCAAAAGCTCCTAAAAACTTCGGATTGAGTCCGAGGGGAGATGATAGAACTAGATGCGCGCATCTCCTTTTAAGGTGAGCGGGAAGCAGCGGCACATGACAGTGTCCTCCAGCTCCTATAGACCCAGATGGGTACAGAAGTGTGCGAGATGATCAACAGGATCAGCACTCCCATCGTACGAGTCAAAGGTCGGCATTTTGAATTTTGCCGGCATGGGACGGTTTAAGATTTTCGCTGTGAAGATAGATCTGTCGATATTGGCTGCATGCTTATCGTCTTTGAAGACGCAGTTCCATATCTTCTCCAGCCTCGAATTTGTTTGAATGACTTTACCAGATCTTTTGGAGTTGAGATATGTCCTCAACTCCGTTTTTTCTCTGGTTTGTCCAACAGCTGGGCAGCTGCTATCACAGGTAGATCTAACGGCCCGAGAGGCTTTCTCCTAAGCCTGGGGCCTAGATTCTACGCGTGAGTGTCTAAGGTTCCTTCGTTCTGGACTTTCCTCTGAGGTAGTGCTGGTTCCCCACTCCTTACGCCTTAGATGACTTTGAGCATGTGAGGACTCCGGAGCAGGAGTGTTGGTTAGCCTTCGGGCCAAAACTTTCTTTCTCTGGGCTCCTTGTCTGGATGCTGATGCGGGGGCTCTTGCCGGTGCAACCCCTAGCTGTGCTTGCTCCTGGCGGGAGTAGAGTATTTGGAGCATCCTGTTAATATTTAGCATATGCTCCGCCAGGTTTTGAAAGAAAGGCGTTGGAATCCCGCCGGCTACCCCATTGACCACGGCACCAGTGGTGTGGTCTTAGTCTGGCGAGGCCACGTTTCTGGCTGGCTCGTTTGCTTGTACCCTTGTGTTCACCATTTTGATTGAAGGTATTGGTTTAAAAGGGCTTATAGGAAATGTAGCTGGCTCTTTGTAAGCGTTTCCTACAGACGGCGCCAATGATAGGTACCTGGATCCGACTTCAAACAGATTCGGGTTCACTTGATCATTTGGATCCGACTCCATTCACCGAGTCTGGACCCTACACACCACTATAACAAACAAAATGTCAGGTGTCGGCGGGATGTTGTCCCACCGAAAACACTCTAACGCTCAAGTCAGTAATAAGTCTTCGAATTACAAGAATGTAACTAAGGATGTAAGTTGAGATAGAGAAGGAGATTGAGGTAGGAAGGAGTGTTCTCCTTTAGATGTAAGAGGCGTTCTTGCGACTCGTCGAGAGCATAGTTTTCCGGCTCAAAGTTCATAAGGAACAAGCAGGCAACCAAGTCCTGTAACCGTGGAAGCTTAAATGGACGGCTCTCGAGAAGTGGGTGAAGCATCTGGAATCTAAAGGTTTAGAGTGGGATTATTGTAGTAAGCGATTGCGTATTTAGGGATGAGTGTTAGTATGCTCAAGGATTTCTCCGTAATAGTACTTTGTTATCTTTTGTTTGTCTCTATGTTCTTCTCTGTGTTTGTATCCCCCCAAAGTGGAGACTCTGTAGGGTTATATAGACGGTGGGGAGGGCGATCTTCATTGGCCAAGAAAGCGTGATCCCTGCAATGTATTGGGCGGCCTTCCTTAAGCAAGAAGGCTTAACTGGTACATTTTGTTAAGATCGTTTCCTTTATGAGCGGGTAAAGGCTCTCCAAATTATTTGCTTTTCTTATGTATTTTTGTACCGTTAGAGTCCATTGTACGTAGGAAGAGAGAATTTGGCGCCTTCCTCATGGAAAGGGCGTTGAATCTGTTGATACCTTCTTTAGAGGAGATTGGCTTCAAGGAAAGCGTCAAATTAGGGAAAGGGACTGTTGCTTGTCGTGTACGAAAATGTCTGCCAAACTAGGCGTGGCCCATATTAGGTTTCTATCTTTTTGTGGCCTGCTATTACAATACTTCCGGTCAACAGAAATGTTGACCGTCTTGAGGGAGCACATTGGCCGCTTAGTTGATGCTCCATACGATTAACGCCAATGTTGACTGTCCAAACGCGCGTCTGGACTTTTTTGAATTTTGGACCATTTTTCTTATTAGGCCTGTTTGCTATGGGCTTACCCGTTAGAATCAAAATGGCATTTCATAACTTAAGTATAGAGATTTAACATAATTATTTAAGGAGCTTATACATATAAAAAGATTCTTCAAAGTCTTCTGCAAAAATAATGGTGTACAACTAGACATTTATATTTAAACT
>JAODPA010066464.1:0-10907 GCA_025585075.1 Nepenthes mirabilis | reverse complement strand
CCTTCAGGTTTGCTCCTTTCGCCTATTTATTTGCTCCACCTTTTTAATTTTTCTGTAGTTGAAACCCTGAATCTAGGATAATCGATGCTGACCACCGCGATTTTTTAACAGTTGCGAGTTGTTCGTTGACAATTGTAGTAACCGAGTTTATGATTAGGGTTAAAATTAGTCAGTTAACAACTGGGAATCAATAATTAACGCTTCCCTAGCACGCTGTGGTGATCGTGTTGTTCCAGCTTAAGGCGACAATTGGGTGAAGCAAGATCGTCATTGGTTGGGACATAGTGGTTTGGAATTTATAGGTATTTGATTTTGTTGATGCTGTTGTTCAACTGTACACTCATAGGTTTTTGACGATCTATAACCAAATAGATCGTCAATGGAATTGAAGTCATTGTTTTGTCCTGGAATCAAGTGAAATAGAAACACGACCATGATGCCAACTAGTCTCTGTAATCAAAACAACTCAAGAAACTTTTAAGTTGGAATTCTTGATTGGATTCCGTTTACTGTTTTTTTCAAACGGGCAATTTACCTTTTTTGGGCAAAGCTTGAGGAGGGAACTAAACCTTAGAATTATTGGTCCAAGGCCTCAACCCTAACCAACTTGGTTTATCTTTATGTTCACTTTAAAAGCAAGATTGTCGCCGTAGTCTCATTCTTGATAATAAATGTGAAAAGATAAGAAAATTGGCAAACACATGATAGGGATATTGTGTTTTGTGTGCTATGCTCCGCACCGTGAAGCCAATGAATGTGCACTTAGAATGGAATTGAAAGGAAGATAGGAAAAGAAAAGAAAGGAGCATCTCTTTCCTATCATATGTTTGGTTTATTACAATTGAAAAGAAAGGAAGATGCCTTTGGCCTTTTCTTGACCCCCAAATTCCCACCATCTAGTCAGAAACAAAAACAAGGGAGGTAGGAAATCTTTGGTTTCTATTCATCCATTTATTTTTTGCTCATCTAAACCAAATATAGGATTGATTTTCCTTTCCTTCTTTGCACATTCCTTTCATTTATTTAAAAGCCAAGTTTAGTGCTATTGCTCCACTCAATTAGATAATCATTCTAATAAGAATTTGTAGTTGGGAGATTACTTGGCATAACAATGTATCTCACACACTCAAATAATTCACTAGAGATACACTGCCTTATTTTGGCCATATAAAACAAAAGGAGATACATTGCTTTGGCAATAAACATAATTGACTAGGCAATAGTGTCGCCCTTTATATTTAACTAGGGTAATGTAATGTAAATGACTTCTTTAGCAGCTAGGGTTAAGGTGCTATTTTTGGAAGATGGTCTTGCATTTAACAAGGTAATTTTACTTGTGTCTTTATTTATTCTTATCCATTACATTAAGGCCACTTGCTGACATGATTCATTCTGTTGTGGTGCATGTATCTATGTTTGTGATTCCTTAATTAGTTCATCATCTCAAGGAATTTTCACTATTCAAAGGGATGTCATGTGAAAAAAACTTCTGTATCATGAGGTTTACAGTGGATGGATATATGCAGTCTTGTCCCTTAATTGTAAAGAGGTTGTTTCCATGATTCAAATTCATAGCCTTCAAGTCATAAGGAAGAATCCTTATTAATGTGTTAAGTCACATCCTTGAAGAATTCATCATGGTTGTTGAAGAATAATGCACACTACCTTTCAAGCAAAATATTGATCAATTGATGCTTGTTTCAACTTTATTCCGATGAGAGTTTTAAGTTGCTTAGCTTTTATTTCCATAACTAGGAGTTGCAACAAATCTTTAATTCATTGGGGTTCGTGACTTCACTTTCAAGAATCTATCGTCAAAAAAGATAGAACAGGAGACGCCAAAATGGTGTCACGAGAAGATATAAAGATGGTATGTATGGTAAGTTTAGCTTGGTTCAGCTCTCAGGCACATCTTTTTTCAATTATTTCTGTTTTTGCTCAGTCTTGTGATTTTGGTGGTCTCTGTCTACTGGTGGCAGTAGTTTTTAATCACTTCTGGAGATAGGTAAGGAACGAGGAAAAGGATAGTAACCAAGTTTTCTTCCAGAACATGATGTTCTTTCTGCTACATAACACATCTTGTTTGCCATTTTGTGGTGTACTCCGTGGAAAAGATAGAAACTAAGTTATTGTCCTAACAAAGATGCCTATCTGCCATGTGAACATGTCTTATGTGAAACAAGAGAATGATTCACAGTTTTCCAAGTAAAGGAGATGTATGTACAATGCTTTATGGTACTCCTGGGCTGAAGTTGCGCCTATGGAATCTTTTCTCTGGGGAGAAAAATCTTGCTTCTTCATGAATTAAGCTTGGGCTTTAAAACTATTGATTTTGTAGCTAGCTTGTAATTCTTGATTTTTCATTAACAAATCATCTATCATCAATATATTTCTTTTAGTGCCTCCTGTTACGTATATAGGGTTACAGAAGATGCTTTTGTTGTCTTTTGTCATATTGGTTTTTATTTAGTTTTTTTTCTTGTGAAGAATTCATTCATCATTCTTGTACATGTCTGATGCTGTGTCCCTTTTGTTTCATAGCTACGTAGTATTAGGAAGGGGAAGTCTGTGAACCTTGGTGAACAATAAGATTGATACATTGTGTTGTCATGGGTTCAAACCATAGAAGAATTCTTTGCCAGGCAATGTAAAAGTAAGACTGTATATTCGACTTTCTACTGACTCTGCAATGAGAGAGCCTTGTGAAGTGGGCTGCTGCTTAGTATAGATAGGAGGATGGTGCTTGGTGGAAGTTGGACCTTAGGACATCAGTAAGCGCAAGTGGGTATCTAACTAGCCTAACCTCGATTCCTGTCACATCCAGATTTTTGTTGAACATTTTATATCACTGATTAAAATAGTAGGAACATAGTAATGCAGGGTTCATAACACTGATAGGCAGTCCGAATACAATATGAGGTTTTAAGGAGTTGGAGGCTACCGCTGATGCAAAGACTTCTTTTTGTACCCAGTAAACTGTTATGATGTTTTTATTCTCCATCTTTTATAATTCTGCTTGCAGCTGAAGCTGTATGTGGAGATAACTTGTTTTTTGCATTAAAGTAGCAAACGTTAATTTACTGTTTAATAATCCGTGGTGATGCTGATTTTGATATTCTATTGTATACTATCAGAGTAATGAATGCCAATTGGATGAATACATTAAGCATTTCGGAGATACTCTTGTATTAATTAACATGATTCAAAGGACTTTTAGATCTAATAAACTTGGGTCAGAATTTATCCATTTAAAAGGGATTTTGGATCATATGGTATTCTTTTGGACAACTTATCCTCTAAATTATTTCATAGACGAAAGCTCAAACTATGAAATATTGGCACCTCCTACTTATTATAGTCTAAAGAAACTATGATTGCCTTGTAACCATGTCTACGCTTATCATGTTTTATGCATACTTTTGCTGCACACATTGATTGTTGTTGTCCAAAGAATGGTGTTTTTATTGACATCATATTACAGGAGGAAGAATGAGCTAGTTAAAAATATGCCTCCCCTGGAAAGCTATTTGAAGAAAGAATTACACAGGTACACATTATCAAAAGTATCAAATTTTGATAATCCAATGAGTGGGATACACTCAGTAAACAGTTGTTTCCTTCATGAGAAACATGGTGAATAGATGAATCACGTAACTCATTTTGAGTTGGAGAGAGCTCTTGCATCTTGGGATTCATTGGGTTGATGTCGAAGTTGTTGAAACAGTGCTTATCCTTGACCATTTGATGATTATCATGAAGGGAAAAAAATTGAGTGGCTTTCTATGGTGTAAAAACACCTTGGTAGAAGATTAAAGAGAGAGATCTGCTAAGTCTGTCTCTTTTTTTCAGTTCAGTAATACCTTTTGTTTTAACTGCTTTTGATTTGCAAGTTTCCTAGAAAGATAGTAACTTTGTGTGTATGATTTATCTCTCTCTGTTGGCTTTTTAAATTATGTAATTTGTTGTAGATGTTGATGCTTGCATCCGAACTGTGACCCTATAGTTGTGTTTATGCACTCAGTTATCCTGATGATTGACTTTTTGAATGACTTCTTCTGTTTCCATACATCACTTATGCTGACATATAGGCTTGTAATGCAATATCAGACTGTTGTCAGAAATTCCACTTTTTTTCTAATGCTTAAGTTGTTAACTTGTAAGTTGTATGTCTATGATGGTGATTAGGGTTTTTGATTTTCAAAAGGTACATGAATGTATTTTTATCATGTCAGGTGCAAAATCTTATAGAGCAATGCATTCAACTGGACATGAGCCGGGAAGACACAATGAGTATGCTCTCACAGCGGGCAAAGATAGAGCCTGGTTTTACTGAACTTGGTAACTATTTATCGTTTTATGTGAGAGTTTTTTATGGGTATTATTCTATAATATAGCTTATATTAGTGTAAGTTCTTTCCAATTTTCAAAGAGGAAAATGCATTAAAATTTTGTCATTTATATGTTTAAAAGTATAAAATACAAAATGTGCTTGGGAGGGTTTGTATCAGTCTTGATGTCTAATTTATTGCCTTTGTCTCTTTTGTTTCTTATTTTAACAAGAATTTTGATATGTGCATTTCATAGGTGAGTTGAATTATATTTGAAAACCAATTGATAAAAAGAGAGAGCATTGATAATTGTCAACATCAAACTATTAGGTACCTTAGGCCCTATCCCTTTTGGGAAGCGTCAATATGGATGGTCTAGTGTATGAGGCTTCTAGCATTGGTGGCTTGGGGAGAATAATTAAATTTGAATGACTAGTGTTATTGTCAAAGCAATACTGTTGTCATTATGTGGTGGTTAAGTATACTAATACTTACTACATTGACTAGTATTTGAATGTCTGTCACTCTTTCTCCCACAATTAAGAAAGGTAAAAACAAAAAGCAAAATCAAACCAATACTTATGAAGTGTAAGTTTTTTAGATCTAGAATGATATTGTTCTGGTTAAAGATTCCAGTTTGGATTGGTGGACTGATATGCCAATTTCATGCCAATGAATGAGTAACATTTTATACCTTGTAGATGGAAGTTTTATCAGGTGGACTTTCTAATATTAATATCTATTATGGTATCGATGAGGTAGAACTAGCATAAATTCTCAGACAACCATCTCCCCAGGTTGCCCAAAATGATTGTGCAACTTAGATGAACCCTATGCTGTACCAACTTGTGGAGCCCTATTTTTTGAAGGCGTGGGTATATTTTCTTGCAAAAATAAATGTATTTCAGTTTTTGATAGAGTTGTTGGAACTTTGTTTGTTGATCTCTGGGTTGAGTTCCGTTTGTTGAGAAATCAACAATTGCTTGGTTGATTCTTATCTGCCACCATGTTGTTGAGTTCTGGGTTCAATTTGCTGTTCAGCCAGCCTCTTGATACTATATATTTGTATAATATTTGTGATAATGCCTGTCATCTTTTAGACTCCAATTGTGTTTTTTCTTATCCACCCTTGAATATAAGGAGGTCATGACTTAAACTAATTATTCATGAAAATTTCTTGTTTTCTTGTAGTATGGATGAGGTTGGAAGAAGAAAATCAGGATTTTTTTGAAGCTTACAATCTTCGATTGGCATTGAAACAACAAATACTACTTTTCAATGAATTGCTTAAGAAACAGGCTGAACTGATGAATCAGGTTCAATCGCCTGAGTCTTCCAGTTCACCAGGTACTAACGGATCTGGTATGAAACCAGGTAAGTCCACTTTTCATTATCTGTTTTACAATTAATCTATGCTTGTTATATTGGAAGGTTCTTTCATCTGTGTGTCATGGCTTGCACTGATGAGAGCTTGATTCCATAAGAAATTGAAAAAGAAAAAAGGCTGATGAATTGGCTTCTATGGTTAGAAGTTTCAACCTTCTCTGCTGGGGGATGGTGGGAATATGGTTGTTTTGTGAATTGTAATGCTTAGGACCACTCTTTTGTTTTTGGTTTAATCCATTGAGAGATGCCAAAATGGCACCTGAAACAGAACAATACCATAGAAATCAGGATATCGCCCTAGAGCTAGATTACTGATACAACCAGGAGGCCTTACATCTGAATAAGAATAAGAAAAAAAAAGAACGCTTAGCCCAAGACAAGGAGAGATTATTTGGTGCTCCTAGAGCACCCACTCTTCCATTCATCCTGCTTTCACATTCAGACACAGAGAAAAAAGTACCATGTCGTTCTGTGGTCCCATATGTGGTGCTTCTATTTTTTTCCATGCTAGAATGTGATAGGTTGGATGAATGGATAAGTTGGTGCTACAGGAGCACTGAATAATTTTCCCAAGACAATAATTGTTTAAACCACCTGGAGTGAAAATTTAAGTACTACAATTTTGCATTGCATGTGGAACAAAGCCCTCCGAGGAAAAATAAGGAGGGGATGAGATGGGGGTAAAAGGGAAAGAAATTTTGGCCTAGAATAGATGACAATTGATAGGTATGAGGGACAGTGGTTCAAGGACAGTGGCACAAGTAAATTTGGTTCCAATCTCTATCTACACCACGTTTTATACTTCCGAAAGGACATTGATAAGTTGAACGCAATTAATAGGAATTTTTGTAGAAAAATCGTCTATGATTGAGAAATGCTGCTCGGTGTGATCCAGCAGACATGTACAGTGTTTTGCTGGAATACTCAGACTCCTGTATCAGGAAGTTGATAGACTCTTTGTGGATTAAGCTGCTACATGCAGTTCCACTTTATGAAGTTTTCATACTATTTGTGGCACATATTTGAGAGATTGGAAGATGCTGTTGGATTTTGAGAACGTAATGAGACATTTAGTTGGGAGGTTTGCGTCAGATTTTCTTGGAAGTAATTTTCCTGTTGTACAGCTCTTGCTTGGAGTCAGTCACAGTCTAGAAACAAGCAANTGTACAGCTCTTGCTTGGAGTCAGTCACAGTCTAGAAACAAGCAACGTTTTATTTTTTTTTTCTTTTTTATTTTGGGAGAGGTGGGTGTGGAAAGGGCGGGGTTGTAGAGGTCATTGATGTTGCCTTGAGATAACTTGGAAGAACAGTAAATTCTTACAATGTGAGGAAATAGATGGTTACTGATTAACTCTTGTGTAAGGCATCTATTTGTATGTCACTGGACATGAGATCTGTGGAGAAAAATTTAGAGGATTGCAGAGGGGAAGATCAGGTGTATGGCCTAAAGGCTTATGGCTTCTGTTTTTATTCAAAGATGGAGGCTGTTTTTGTTCTTTTGCTCGTCTACACTGGGGGATGGGAAGATTTGTTTCCTTGTGTAATTGGTTTGAGACTCCGGCTTAGATTTCTTTTTACATAACCTTAAAGTGGTGCTTGAATCCATCTCCTATGTCTGGTTGCCACCCGTTTCATGTTGGATTCTGTCACATGTTTGTTAAAAACTAGTGGCTAAAATACTTAATTACGGAGAAGTGATATTGCAACTCAATTTTTTCCTCATTTGGCAAATAATATTACTGTATATAGAGAGTTGTGTGGAGTGCAAATAACAATTAGGGGAAAAGGCATGATAAATAAGAAAAGGCATAGTGGTAACATTGCTTTTAGCTGTCCACTGTTTCAGTAGTCAAATCGGTTGGCTAATGTTAATAGTGGTTAATAGATGTTTTAACTTCTTAGTGCCATTTCTGTAGAGGTAGGAGAACTGTTGCTTAGGGGAAAAGAGAAAAGATAGAGAAGAGGAAGAGAGCTGTTGGCAACATGACTCCTGGACATGTAATTTGACGAATAGTGCATCGATTGCTTTCATGCTGCTTTGTTAAGCACTAAAGTTGATTTTTTGGTTGTTGTACAAAGTCCCTTTTTTATGGAATTCCATGATTTTGGTTTCACTGTCCAGTCTCTCTCTTCTATGTGATGACTAGCTGTAGAACTTTGATGCATGATGGTTTTGAACTTCTATCTTCTCTGTGCTATGTGTCCGAGTATTCCTTGCAATTTTTATAATTTGCGGAAATTCTTACTGATGATTGAGATCTGAAAGGCCATATCTGAGCAACATTTCATTGACAATTCACATTACCTTTCTTTGTTAGTAATTCAATGGAACTCTGAACACTATGCTGCTGAGGACACTGGGCCACCTATAAAACCAGAGAGCTTGCATCCTATGATTGCTCCCAGATTACCCAGTAGGTTCAACAATGGTAGTGCATTTAGTAATGGTTCGACCCAGCTGCACGAAAACATCCCTTCATCTTTCGATTTGTCTATTCCAACCGGAAGGATTTGTTCCACACCAAACACAGTTTTGGCTCAGAGCTCCAGCATGAGGATGATGCAGACAATGAATGGAGGAATGATCAAGTCAGAAAGTGGCTACTCATCTGGCCCTCAGTTCATGTTTAGTACTGATGGACATATTCTTGAAACAGGTTCAAATATGAGGGATCCATCGGTTGCATGTTTGAGTGGCATGGAACCTACCTCACAGCCCTTGAATGAATCACTTTTGGATGTGGATTCATTGGCACTGCTGGGGCAACTTCAGCGAAACTTCAGTCTATCTGAATTGACAACTGATTATTCTGGTTGCGGTTTGCACCATCCCTGCCTTGGTTCAATTTCATAAATCTCTCATTGTTGTCAAGCTTCATTTGGCTGTTTAGGAGTTCTACTGATGAGTTGGACATTATAATGACTTTGCATGATGGTTCTAGCTTACCCAAATCATTCAGTGAACAAGTTCGTGGGAAGCCAAATGGAACTTGATCTTGTTTAGATACTAGTATGCAGATGCCAGCAATCCATTAATTTGATTTGCCATCTCTCCTGATTCTTTTCTAGATATGCTGGAGACCTATCCTAGATCTCCTTTCATGACAACTAATGTAGGCAACTATCTTGACTCCCATGAAAGGGGAGACCTTCAAGGTAAGATGCTTCTTCAATGACTCTGTGTTTTACTTTGAGGGAGGGTAGTATCTGTGAGCTCTGGAAGAATAGTATTTTTTTCTCTTTCTGGTAAAATAAAACTCTTTTAATTAAAAAATGTGTACTGGATTGGCAGAAGACAATAAGAGGTTGGACACTATATCAGAGGGCTTGAGCTATGAGGATTTTGGAAGTGAGTAATTGTTTACTTTCTACGGTAAGATTACTCCCTTGAAAATTAATGGTGTTGTTGGTGTTTGACCCCTCGCCGGCGGCTTACGTGCTGTTTAGCCTGGTTTTTGCTTCAAATAATTGTTACTTTCCCATGCTGGGATCGGTGTAAATTACACTAATTATTATTCTGAGTTTATGCACATAATCTGCATCTTGTTTTTGACACAGTTGCATCTCCTTGCCTTGGTGAATAACTAAGTAATTTGATTTTACGGTGGAAAATGAAATGCTCACATCTGTCTCATACCATTTTTGTTTTTCTTTTGTTTTTCCATTTTAGGGAGGTGGGGGGACATCAATGTGTAGGTGAGTTTGTGAGATTGTTATTTGGCCCTTATGCTTGATCCTTCAAGTGAAACTTCTAGTTATGACAATTTTTGTTGATGCATATGTGACAAAATTCACAACACTATTTGTGCATCTGAAGTTGAAGTTGTTGAAGTGCCCTGATCTTTTCTTAGTGTGAGATCAAATCTTCAATACCCTTTGCTCTTACCTACGGCCCCCTTTCGAAAGCTCCTCCCTCTCCCCCTTACTGGTTTATCAGGTTCTACTTTCCAACTTCCATTGTTTATTGCAATTATCTTCAATGATGCCATTCCAATTTGATACAAACATTTGGCAGCCCCCTTAGAGGACACTTCAGCAATTTTAGCTTAGATTTCTGCTAGTCTATGCATCTTCCACAGTAGTCATGTACTCAAAAATTGTTTATTAGTCTATAAACTAACATTGATTTTCATGTCTTATTGGGAATTCTCATAACATGCTGTGAACACCACCCATTGTAGTTTTGAAGTCATCGTAGATCTTACTGGTGCTTGCTTTTGCTGGTGTGCTGTAGGTCCATTCGGGTTTTAAATTCTAACTTCCTGGCGGTAAATAGATTGATATGCAAACTACAAATCTTTATCACGAGGACACTATTGGTGGATGTGGAAAGAGAGAAACTTCATATATAACTGAAGAAAAGAAGGCAGCATGTGTAAATGGCAGTAAAGATCCTTAGAAGACGTTTTTTTTAGGTGACATCTGAATGATCTTAACACTTGAATGTCTTAGCTAGGAGAAATCTGATCAGAGATGATGGTGGGGTGTAAGCTTCACACTAAGATTGTGTATTAAATATTCAAGCTTAGGTCCTTTTTTTTTAAGCCTTTTTCATCGATCTAAATTTTGACCTTAGTGAATCTTCAGAGATCAGTAGAGTCTCAAACCCATCTGATCTTTTCTGCTTTGCAGTTCATGTTTTCTTTGAACTTATTTCTCTACTTTAGGTCTGAACCCTAATGTTTGTCTAGTCTATTCTTTGGTTGGTCCTCTTTAGCAGCTGTATATTGAGGTTTTTCTTTTCCATAAGACAGCTACTTTTATAGATCCCTTCAGTGTTCACTTGTTGACCCGATAAACAGCCCTTTCCGAGGGCCATTTCATAGGGAGATGACCACCTGAATTGAGTGCTGCCATGCGGTTTGTATGAGAATCGGCCCTTATTCTTAGAGCAGAATCAAGAGTATATTGAAGCCAGCTTAAAATCAGCTTATATGCCTGAGTTAATCCTTTGTTCTCCCTTTTCTTTTCCTGGGTTTTTGCTTGTGCGGGGTGCTGGATCCTTATCTTTGGTTTATTACTACTAGTCGAAGTTGCTTTCATAGCAGCAGGGTTTCTCAGGCACGAGCAACACTAATTAATTCAAATTTGTTATAACTATATCGGATAGGATGGTGTGCTGTGTATCTTGTAAGCCTATTCAATAGTGAAAAAATAGAGATATGTACATATCATTTGATAAGCGTTATATTA
>JAODPA010066463.1:0-10907 GCA_025585075.1 Nepenthes mirabilis | reverse complement strand
TTTTAAGTTGCAAATCATATTTATTTAGAGTAAGGTGAAAAAATATTTATTTTACATTAATATTGATGCGTCACCACATCTATGTTCATGATTGGATGTGTATTTATATGGCTATCATTTGTCGTGTTGTCACTATGAGAAATAGTATCCTTGGACAGTACATTGGTTTGAGTCTTAATGTTGGTCACATTTTTTATTTCCGATTGAGTGGTTTGACTAATATTGTTTTTACAAGCGGTGCCAATAATGTATTTTGAGGATCCGTATTATTATATGAATTTGGAAGTCGTCTCGCTGCACCTTGATGCTCCAACAAAAATGGATCCGATTTTCGTAACTTTTAATTTGGATCCTACACATCACGACAAAAAAATAAAAGTTAAAAGATATATAAAACTCATTCCCTAATATATCATCTAATATTTAAGTTAAAAATCTTTCTATTCAGATAAAAAATATATAATGTAGCATATGTAAGAATTTAGAGAGAACCCGAAAAAGTATTTGTTTGGAGGGTAATGCTTCGTTTAATACTCTCGTTTAGTAGAGTGGCTTAGGATTATATACTCGTTGGGGTGAGTTTTTTTTTTTAACTTGTGCACTCAATGGGTGGAATGTCATTTCTTGAATATCTAACTTTCTGTCCCGCTTTTTTTCATCTTTTGTTTCGACATTGTCTTTATCTTTCAACAGAGGAGAGACTTAATTTATAATAAGAGGTACCATTAAATTGGCAGACCTCTATATGCGTTGTGCATTTTCGATGGTGAGGAGTATTATTTGCGTGTGTAACGGCCCCTTCAATTCAATGGGAGGATCACCAGACTTCCAATCAATAGATCGATGCAACCGCCATCTGAAATAACTCATTAAGTAAGCCATTATAATTTTTTAATACTCGATTGTTCAGATAAAGCCTGATGGGCTCTGTGGCGCTTTTTAATGGGCTGTCGGTTAGTGAGCCTTTTATCCATTTGTATATTAAGTCGGTTCATGTCTGACTGTATTCATCAAATATATTATTTAGAAATTTATTAAATTAGATGAAACCGCAGCTTTCCGTTCCATATCAAACTCATTTAAACGCAGCGTTCATAAACAATTTACGTTGTTTGCAAAGGCGGTGTTTGCGTTGAAGCAGCATCCGCAAAAGGAAATCGGTCAAAACGACGTCGTTTTAACTACTGCATCATCTCTCCCGCTCACTGCCCTGAGCGCGCTCCGTCCTCCATCTCACTTCAAATCGATGTTTTTGGTATTAGAAAATACGTAGTATTATAATTATGTCCATATTGTATTTTTAGGTAGTCTTTTATTTGGCATCTTGTATTTTAGGATAGTATCATTTTTTATTATTTTGTAGGATATATTTTTAGGGTGGTATCTTTTTTATTTTGGGATATATTGTTATTATATATATTTCCTCCCTCTCCCTCATGCAGTGTGTGGAAAATTGTAATCAAAACCCTTTCAGAATATTAATGAGGTGGCAGGCTTTCTGCCATTTTTAATCTCAGCCCTTGCTTTTCGTCTTCGCCTTCCTTTAGCTTCGTCTTCCTCAAGCTCCTCATGATTTCTTAGATGGTAACAGAGAGGATGGAGTCACACCTCCATCCTTCAGACGATATGTCAAACACCGACCACCCCACTTCCGATTTCAACCCAAATCTCTTGCGGTTTCAAAATCTTTCGGATCTTACAAATCCGTTTCGCCTGGAGGCCGGTGATAGTCCAGCTGTTACTCTGGTCACCGATTTGCTCACCATCGATAACTATTCTACTTGGTCCAGAACCATGCGTTGAGTTTTGAGAGCTAAAAATAAACTTCACTTCATTGATGGCACTGTTCCTAAGCCCATCGACTCCAACGATCCCCTCTTTGAAGCCTGGGGACGATGCAATGATATGGTAGTATCTTGGATATAAAACTCCATCAGCCCATCCATTAAATCTAGCGTTGTTTTTTTGATGACGCCTTCGAAATCTGGAAGGGGTTGCAGGATCGTTTTACTCAGCAAAATGGGCCGCGCATTTTTCAACTAAAAAAATCATTGGCAGATCTTTTGCAAGAGCAAGATCCAGTAAGTTTATACTATGGTAAACTGAAAACGATTTGGGATGAGTTTCTAATATATGACCCTATCCTAGATTGTGTATGTGGTAAGTTAAAAGTGCTCGTCGACCGTAATCAGAGGGATTGTGTTATCCAGCTTTTAATGGGTTTAAATGATTCTTACACTTATGTTCGGGACCAAATTATATTAATGGATCCCCTTCCATCCATCAACAGAGTCTTCTCTGTTATACAGCAACAAGAAAAACATTATCAGATGTTGTCCTCTATTCACCCCAAACCAATGGCTTTACGGGTTGTTAATAACTCTAAGAAATTTGTGAAATATAATTTTGTGCAAAAGAAAGACCAGCTTTTTTGTGTTCACTGTCGTGTCTCAGGACACACCATTCAACAATGTTTTAAGGCTAGGAATACCGAAATGCCTGTTTGTACTCATTATAATAAAACTGGTCGTACTGTTGATAAGTGTTATCAACCTCATGGTTTCCCTCTCAATCAAAAATTGTATGGTAAGTCTGGAACGACTGCTTTTTCGACCAACCATTTCAGTTTTAACACCATTTCTGATCACGAGGGTAATGAGGATGACAAAGTAGCCTTGACCAAAGCTCAGCTCAGGCAACTCATAAATCTGCTGTAATCTAAAGATCCTGCTGTCTCTGCCCAAACAGCTAAAGAAATTTCTTCCCCTTTTGATCCCATTGGTGATCAATTCAAAACGGATAACATGACTGGTATTGATTTTTGCTATGTCCCTTCTGCTTATAATAAAAATAATATTTGGATATTGGACACCGATGCCACAGACCACATAATCCGTGACCCTTCTCTGTATTTTCATAAAAAGCTTGCAATTTCCAGTTCTGTGAAACTGCCTGATGGAAGTACAGTGCCTATGTCTCACATTTGTGATGTTAAATTGACTACAAGGATAACATTTGAAAATATTTTATGCGTTCTCTCCTTCAGATTTAATTTGATTTCCATAAAAGCCCTTACTGCTTCTGTTCGTTGCTGCACATTCTTTTTCTCGGACATTTGCTTGATTCAGGACCTTGCCTCCTGGACCACGATCGGGATGGGTGAAGAGAAAAATGGTTTATACTATCTGCTGAATAATGATATTCATCCAAATACCTTGGCTGGCATTCTCTCCAAATTTTCGAAGCACACTATAAAGCCCTCTGCTAATTTTGGTTCATTACCGATTAACCTATGGCATTATAGATTAGGTCACGTGTCATATTCTAGAATTCAATCGATACATGATCCTATTATAAAAGAAGCATTGCATTCTTTTAATGACACTCCATGTTTCATTTGTCACATGGCTAAGCAATGCTGCCTTCCCTTCACTCCTAGCATCCATAAGTCGCACACATTGTTTGCTATGATGCATTGTGACTTATGGGGACCCTTTTCGGAAGTATCTTATGACGGATATAAGTATTTCTTGACTATCATTCGTGACCTTTCAAGAAGTACTTGGATTTATCTTCTGAGATAAAAATCTGACACAAAATTATGCTTAGAGGCTTTTTACAATCTTATTGCAACACAATTCAATGTCAACGTTAAAATTATTCGCATTGATAACGGGTCCGAATTCAGCCTGAGAGATTTCTACAGTAAAAGAGGTGTTATCCACCAACACAGTTGTGTGAAAACACCACAGCAAAATGGTGTTGTTGAACGTAAACACCAATATTTATTAAATGTAGCTAGAGCCATTAAAATTCAATCAAGCCTTCAACTAAAATATTGGAGTGATTGCATTCTGACTGCTACCTATATTATACATAGAATCCCCACTCTCGTGCTGGACAATAAGACACCATATGAAATTCTATTTGGAGTCAAACCAAGTTATGATCACTTACATATATTTAGTTGTTTATATTTTGCTTCCACCCTTTCTCATGGGCGAAAAAAATTTAAATCTAAAAGTAGAACTTGTATATTTTTAGACTATCATTTTGGTGTTAAAGGTAATAAGTTACTTGATTTACATAGCCACATCATATTTTACTCTAGAGATGTCATCTTTTATGAAAATATTTTTTCCCTTCAACAAAATAATTCTAAAACTGTCCCTAAAGTTCACTATGATAAACTATCTCCTACAATAGCAAAATATGATTGTTTGTTTCAACAACCTCTTACTATTCCTAAATTAGTTGGGAATCCATCCACTCTAGATGACGATCAACCAACTACTGAACCTCACAATAATGAAGAGCAACTTGACTTAACTCCCGTCCAGGGACCATTGGAAACCACCTTAGAAGTTTTGGATTGCCATCCGCAATCCAGTGTACCCACTAATTCTGTCACAAACTTACCATCTCCTGCGAAAGATAAAACCCCTATCCACAGAACCACTAGAGCTAGAAAAGCCCCTCAATACCTAAAAGATTTTCACTGTAATCACGTATTCCAAACTACATCCACCCAATCACCAGCGCAAAGTATCCCTGGTAAGCTTTTTCCCCTTAAAAATTATATATCGTATCACAAATTGTCTCCGGCCTACAGTTATTTTTCGTCATTCGTCTCATTATAAACTAACCACAAACCTATGCTCAAGCCATTTCTGATCCTAATTGGTGCAAAGCTATAAAAGAAGAGTTAAATGCCTTAGAATCCAGTAACACCTGGATTGTGACTGATCTACCTCCAGGAAAGAAAACTATCGGATGTCGATACGTTTTCAAATTAAAACTCAATAGTGATGGAGCATTGAAAGATACAGATATCGGTTAGCGGTAAAAGGATACACACAACAGGAAGGAGTGGATTACTATGAAACATTTTTTCCAGTTGCTAAACTTAGCACTGTGTGATATCTCTTAGCTGTAGTCGCCGTAAAAGGATGGCACTTATACCACTTTGATGTCAACAATGCCTTTCTAAATTGAACCTTAAATGAAGAAATATATATGAAACCACCTCCCGGTTATATCACGAAAAATCCAAACCAGGTATGCAAATTATCGAAAAGCATCTATGGTCTTAAACAAGCCTCTCGACAATGGTATTCAAAACTGTCCAGTTCTCTAATCATATTTGGTTTTGTTCAATCCAAGGCAGATTACAATTTGCTCACTAAATAAGATAATCAATCTTTTACAACCCTCATTGTATATGTTGATGACATCATTGTTGCCAGTAATTATTTGGATACGGTAACCTCTGTTAAATCCTTTCTAAATCGGATTTTTAAAATAAAAGACTTGGGTGTTTTACAATACTTCCTTGGCATCGAAGTTGCCTGATCACCAAAGGGTATACACATTTATCAACGAAAGTACACACTTGATATTTTGGCCGACTCTGGCACCAGTGGTTCTAAACCTCAGAAACTACCCATGGACCAAAATTTAAAATTATGTAAGCAAATCGGAGTTGCTCTTGAAGACCAAAGTGTGTATAGAAGGCTCATTGGTCGCTTGCTTTACCTTACTGTCACACGGCCCGATATCGCTTATGCGGTACAAATTTTAAGTCAGTTTATGAATCAACCTACCTCAAGTCATTTGAACGCTGCACACCAAGTTTTGTGATATTTAAAACTAAACCCTGGACAAGGCATATTACTTTCTTCAACATCTAACATTCAACTAAGAGCTTTTTGTGATGCAGATTTGGCTTCCTGTCCAGACACATGTAGATCCATTACCGGTTATTGTGTCTTTCTTGACAACTCCCTTATTTTTTGGAAATGCAAGAAATAATCCATAGTCTCTCGCTCATCTGCTGAAGCCGAATATCGATCTATGGCTACAACTTGTTGTGAACTATCTTGCCTCTGTTACATTTTGACTGATTTACAAGTTTTACATCCCCATTCAGCACTTTTATATTGTGATAATCAAGCCGCTCTTCACATCGCAGCCAATCCAGTCTTCCATGAATGCACCAAATACATCGAGTTGGACTGTCATCTCATTCGTGACAAAATTAAAAAAGGAAGCATTTGCACCCATCATGTCACCATTCATAATTAGCTAGCGGATATATTTACCAAGCCTTTACCCTCACATTGTCTGAACTTCCATTTGTCCAAGATGGACATTATTAACATATATGCTCCATCTTGCGGGGGCATATTAAAAATACGTAGTATTGTAATTATGTCCATATTGTATTTTTAGGTAGTCTTTTATTTGGCATCTTATGTTTTAGGATAGTATCATTTTTTATTATTTTGTAGGATATATTTTTAGGGTGGTATCTTTTTTATTTGGGATATATTGTTATTATATATATTTCCTCCCCCTCCCTCGTGCAGTGTGTGGAAAATTGTAATCAAAACCGTCTCAGAATATTTATGAGGCGGCAGGCTTTCTGCCATTTTCAATCTCAGCCCTTACTTTTTGTCTTCGTCTTCCTTTAGCTTCGTCTTCCTCAAGCTCCTTATGATTTCTTACATTTGGGAAAGGAATCAACTAGTAAAAAGTTGGTTGATTTACTTCCCTTGTGATGATATATTAATTGCTAATGTATCTGCCGAAAGAAGTGTTTTGTTTTGGTTGTTTGTTGCTTTAAATAATGCTATTGCCGACACGACCCGATTACTTTCTATTAGGGTTTTTAAATTCGTGCGAGAGTATTTGATAGTACATGCTATAGTGTTAAAACGAGGCTGCTACAAAATGAAGTGACACATGATGATAGTGTTCAAACCTCAAAGCTTCCCGATTAATCAGAGGTTCTCAAATAAAGGAACCCTAATTCATTTTGTTTATTTCTTTTGGATATTGTAACAGGCAATTGTTGATAGGGAATATTTTTTTTGTTGTAACAGAATTATTCTGTTTTTGGTTAGATTGTAGGGTATATTTGTTTTCTCTATTTCTATATATACTGATGCGTGCTTCATGGCGGTGGTTGGCAAATTCATTGTCAATGGCAAGGGAAGTGAAGGGAGTGGGGAGTTCTGGCAGAGGAGAGAGGCAATTAGGAAAAACAGAGGGAAAGAGAAGTAGTCTAAGGGAGGAGGGAGAGAAAACAGAACGAGAGAGAAGAGAAAAGAGAGAGAGAGAGAGAGAGAGTTGAGGAACATATTCTCATTGCCCTCACCAATAAGCCCAAACATGGCTTTATATAGTATTACATCTAATAAAAATAAACCAAGGAGAAAATGAAGAAAGAGAAAATACGAGGGCTCGTAACATTGCCCATGTCATCACGAAAACCTTGCCTTCAAGGTTGCATGAGGAAAACCAAAATCCATGAAGTAACTTCTTCTCGAATCGCGAGTCCCCTTCGTCCTCCTCATATAAAACAGCATCGACGAGCCCATCATGGAGTGGGTCCAAAATCTCATATAGAAGCCTAAGCACCTGCCTAATAGATGGCCGGGCCCGCGCCCTTCATTATGGGTGCACCATCTCACAATAGACATGACGGTTTGAAGCTGATTGTAGTCGAAAGAGTCATCAAGCGAGCCCTCTTTAGAAGCATGTGCAAGGCCGAAATCTACAACCTTTACGACAAGATTCTCATCCAGTAGAATGTTGCTGGACTTAATGTCTCTGTGCCACAGAGGAGGATCACAGTAGAAGTGGAGATACTCCAGAGCATTTCCTACATCAACAGCAGTCTGGATCCGCATCTGCCAGCTAAGTGGTGTTATTACTAGAGAATGAAGATAGTCTTTCAAACTTCCATTTTCCATATACTCGTACAACAAAAACCTCTCTTTCGTTTCAAAGCAAAACCCGCTGAGAGTTGCGAGATGACGATGATGAAGTCTGGCTAGGAGCTCAATCTCCCTACAAAACTCATCCTTTGCTTGTTCTGGTACTTTATTCATGCGTTTCACAGTAGCCACAAAATTGTCAGTGAACTGTGCTTTGTACACTGTTACAAATCCTCCTTGTCCAACAACAGTACTGAAGTTATTTGTCGCCTTCTTTGTCTCCTTGTAACTGAACTTCTGGAACATGGGAAGACCTCCTAGAATTGTTTGTCCAGATAGAAAGGGGAGGGGCTCCTTGGAGGGCTTAAGGCTAAGAGCATTGTCTAGCTCTCTGCCTTTCCGAAGGATGAGAAATATTAAGACCAACAAAAGCATGACAGAGATTGCTGTAACAACAATTGCAACTCCTGGTATGAGTGTGAGGTGGTAGGGATGGCGGCTTTCATTATTTTCACTCAATGAAATCCCGCTGGGGCTCGCAATAACAGGTGAACTTGGAGAATTATTTGGGGACGTTGAAGATGAGGATGTCCTTGAAACTGCAGTACTTAGCCCTAGAGCTCCAAAGAAACAACTTGCAAATTCAACAACCGACACATGGTCAGCTTGGCTTGCGAGAGCAACAAAAGTGGCATCTCGGCAAGTACTCAGCGTTACATTATCTTAAGCTTCTATGATGTGGTGGAGATACATAATGCTAGCATTTATACACCTTTTGCAATCACTTTCCTCCAAAAGTGACACCTCGCAATTGTCAGCTACGTTAGCAAGGCCGGGAGAGTGCAACATCTGTGTGACAGTTCTTCTACCCTTGCATACATAATTGACAGTAATTTTACTCCAAAATCCACAAAGAGTTATGGCATTTGGTGGCACCCCGTAGAGCTCTAAGGCTAATAGTACAAAATGGAAGTAGACCTCAGAGACATCTAAATTAATTCCAAGATTGCTTGTTGCATTTGCATAGTGGCCAATAGAAACTGCAACAAAAGCGTTGATGTAGCGACAATACTTTCCACGGTCATCATGATTAGAGCATACAGAAGCCACAAGAGTAACATTGGACCCGCTCAGGTCGAGGGGACAACCTGCCAATGTTCACAGAGGCTGCATTTGAAGAACGATTGCCATTACTCCTAGAATGGAGGCCGCTCCTCCGTACCCTTTCATGGTAGGGAGAGAGAGGTCAAGGCTACTTGAGGGTTGTGTAATAGGCGATGAAGAAATTGGGTTGGTTTTAATGGAGTTTCCATATCCGGATTGTCTGATTGCTTCAGCAGACTCTGCAACAGGGATGATGCTATACGGTGTTGAAGGATTAGCCCATAATTGTGTTTGATCCTTCTTGGAGGCAACCACTTGCAGAAAATCTGCTGCAATAACCTTGTATCGTTGAAGAAGAGCCATTAATACAATTCCCTCCCTTTGATGAACAGACTTGTGTACACATGTTACAATCTGGAGTATACTCGCACCACCGAAATGGAAACAAACATATTTGTAGTTCTCCAGCCATGTACAATAATAGGATTCTGGGCGCACAATTGTTCGCTCTTCATGCCCATGCTGCTTGCAACTAATATAATCCTCTAATGAAGAGGATTTGATGGCAGCATGAATGCACCAACCAAGGTTGTTCTGCGGTGGAGGAATTGAGTTCATTTTTAAGGGCCGAAGTGGAATCTGCCTTGTTTGGGACACGCTTGTGTATCCCAGCCTCTCGTACTCAAATAAGAATTGCTCATGACCAGATTTTTCATGTCTAGTTGAGTTGTCTGCCTTTGTACTTCAGATCCGAAAAACTGGTCACTAAACATGCTCAATGAGCCTAAGATCAAAGTACGAACAGTACTTCTGGTGTGCACATTGGGTACTAATGAGATGGCAGATCCAATTACCACTGGAGCTTTTAGTGACTTGGTGTTTGGATTGGCCGAACAGGTGGAGGGAGAAACTGGAAGTACTTTCAACACCAGATTATTTACAGGATTTAACAAGGGCGCAACAGCTCGAAACAGTACAGAAGCTTCAATTTTCTGGTTTTCCAAAATAGTATCAGGCTGAACAAAATCATCAGTAGCCATCAGTGTATACTCACCTTTGCTATTTGACACCGCGTAGCTGTTATGGTCTACAACCAAGGCTGCAGGGTCCAAATTATTCAACTCTTGCAACGTTGGGACCGGAACGAGTACAGGAGCCTTGTTCTGGTCCTCATCCGTCAGAAGGAAACCGTTGGACAAGTTCTCGGAGTCCCTAATTTCTTCAACATTTGGACAATTATGGGTGAAGAATTTGGTAAGGGGTGAAGTCATCACCTGTGAAGGAGTCGAAAGGCTGTGTGGTGGAGGAAGCTTTTGCCGGGATGCGGTGGTAGGTTGCTCTTCGAATTGGAAATCAGGTGACGTATGTGGTTATGGTTTCTCAATTCGAGCCAAGGTCGGCAAACTCTCAGTGATGGAGGGTTCAATTAGTTTAGTGGTGGAAGCCACGAACGATGGTGAAATTGAAAATAAAGAGGGATTTGCGGTCGGCAGGGGTAAGCGGTCTATACAATTGATACAGGAGTGCCGAATTGGTTCTGCAGGGGAAATAGGAACGGTGATTTGAGTTACATGTGGTGGTGTTGACCCAACAAGAGAAGGAATTGCCGATTGGGAAATGTGGAGATGTGAAACATTAGTGGAAGAAGCCACAAAAGGTGAGGAGGTCACTGACTGGGGAGTGTTGTGCTCGATTCGATGGAGCGTTTAGCTGATTTCAGGGATGGACGAGCTGAGTTCGGTGAAGGACGACCGGATCTGTGCTTGTCTTGAAACCACGGTGGACAAGGTGGCTCCAAATATGTCGGTAGCCCGTTGGAGGTCCTTCATCGCGTTGGCAAGCACGGCGACGGCTTCTTCGAGTGCGTCAAGTGAACGTTTGTCGATCTCCTCCGCTTTTGTCTCAATGAAAGCATAAAATGATGCGTGCTTCACGGCGGTAGTTGGCAAATTCATCGTCAATGGCGAGGGAAGTGAAGGAGAGGGGAGTTCTGGCAGAGGAGAGAGGCAATTAGGGGAAACAGAGGGAAAGAGAAGTAGTCTGAGGGAGGAGGGAGAGAAAACAGAATGAGAGAGGAGAGAA
>JAODPA010066462.1:0-10906 GCA_025585075.1 Nepenthes mirabilis | reverse complement strand
GGTTGAGCCACTAGGCCCAATTTCCTCCATCATTTTAGGTGAAAGATGAATTGTTCTACATAACTCTTTGAAGAATATTAGATGCATCATGATTTCTAAAGGAAGGATTATATTTACTTACTTGGCGGAATGAACGCCTTTCTTCTCTTTTCCTTCTTCCTTGAACTACCACCCAAGACATTCCTTCTTCATGCTCTACGATGCCTTCAATATTTTGTGTAAAATATCCTAGCTTCATTGTAACACCCTGGCAGTTTGATTCGGGTGCATTTAACTCCTGAGCAGTGGAGATCATTAATGAAGATAATTCATGAGCGAATGATAAATTTTGGAGCAATTAATTTGCAGGGGAGTATAAATTAACTTTATAAAGAGGCTAAATGAGTTAGATTTGCAAAAAATTCAAAAAAATATCTCCCGATAAATTTTTATCAATAGTTAATAACTATTTTCACAGCTTTAAAATGTTAATTTGGATATGTTATAACTTCAATAAATGCCCATGTGTGTAATGAAAAAGTGAAAACTAACTAGTTAAGGTGTAACCTCAATTCTACCATGTGAAATGCCTTAATTTCCCTTTAAAACTTCTAGAAGTCTCACCCCTGACTCACCATTGGGCTGCCCCTCCCTATGCTACATCCTATCTATTATAAATTTCTTATAAGATTGATGATTTCTTGCAAATAGGATCGAGTTTAGTGTTGAGACAAGTAGAAATGAAGCAAGAATGTGAAAAAAACTTAAAAATAAAGAAGATTTCAGAAAATGACAGAAGATATCAGAAAAGAGAGAACACAAAATATTGATAAGATTCATAGGAAACATATAAGAAGATTGCTGATTTTGATTCATCCAATAGTACCTATTATAATGCTGCAGTTTGCCTTATATAAGTCACAGAATAGAACATTACTACAACGGATTTGCTGCTACTTAACCATATCTTGCTGCCAATATTCCTAGTGGTTAAGAGGCAGTTATTGAACTACAATTTACTTGTTAAGATGTTATAATGGTTGCCATTCTGTTTTATCCATTTGCTGAAGTGGAAACTTTCGTTTTGCTAGTTTACAAAAAATGGAGCTGCTGATACTGATACTATGATGTTGCTACTATCATGCTCCTAAAATGATCATATGCCCTTGATTATGTAACAACTATGCTCCCTTTGGCCACATTCTTTTGATATAAAAGAACCATCTTCTTATGTTGCATCAGCTTCATCTAAGTTGGTCCAATGCGTTAGCTATTGTAGTACTGCTTGAGATCCTGATTCACTATCCCTTTTTGATTGGCCTGTTGAGGTCGTATTATAAAGGAGCCCTTATATTGCCGAAGAGCAATTGTCCTGGGATGCTGCTGGTTCCCAACACATTTCTTCAATAGAAACAAATGAAAAACGGATGTCTCTTACATCCAAGAGGAAGTGTCAAAAGATATGAAACTTGCCCCATGTTGGCTTCAATTAGAAAAAGACAAAATACTTTGCAATAAGTTTTGAGCATTTCCTTATAGTTATTGAACTTGGTCTACATGGCTGCAGCTTCAAATGCACCAAGTCACCTATTTCAAACTTCCTATTAAACTTAAATCTATCTGCGAGACTCCTCATTTTGTTTTGTGCAATTGTCAACTGGTCCTTAAGAAATTGGTTGAGACTAGAAACATTTTAATGGATGTGGAAAAAGTGAAATTATCTCACCATTCAGCAAGAGGTAAACAAGGGGACGAATTAGATGGTTTTTGGCCTGTGAGGCAACAAAGATAGAATTTAAGTGTTTGATTGACCCTCTTGGATTAGCCATCAGTTTGTGAATGGTATGCTATTAAAGGATGTATCGTAATACCATGTGTTTTTAAGGGGGATTGAAAAAATATGCTTGTAAATTTCTTGTACCTATATGATACGATAGTGGATGGTAAACCATAGAGTTTGACAATATTATTCATGAAAAATTGGTGCCTGTTAATGCAATAAATGGGTGTTTTAGTGTCAGGTAATGAACATACTAAGTAAGTTTGCTTGCTATCACTATGATAGTATCTTTCCACCAAAGTGTCGTACATGTTCTATGAAATCCATGGTGATAGTTCACCATTCTTGATATGGAATTGGCAACGGTTATATGAGGCTTGGGTATGGTTTCCCCATCTTCTTTATATTGTCGACATATTGAACGAGACCGTATAAATTGAACAACTAGTTGATATAAGCCAGTCAATAGAAAATTTGATTTAATTGTTAATATGTAGCAACCATACTTGAGTGGCCTCCAATTGGAGAAGCATGAGGAGCTATATTGAGTTCACTTCTCAAATCTGTGTGCGAGCCAACATACAATCAATTACGGTACTTGATTAATCCAGCTTGATATTGCAATGGAGGAAGACTGCTTGAATCAATGAGACTAGTGGTTAAGATGAAGACTTCTTAAGACTAGTGGTTAGGTATAAATATGCATAGTGTATAACATAAGTTGGGACAACAAGTGATTCATATATTTCCTTTTTGCCTTTCAATTTTGGTAGATGGCTAAAATGATGCGTTTGTTTGTGTTTTCAAAAATCAAAGAAGTATTGAATTTCAACATCTTTTTGTAAGAGGGAAAAAGAGCTGCGGTTCCCCCTAGGCCATTTCTCAAATAAAGAGTTCCTCCTAGTCCACTTCTCAAATAAAGAGAATTGAGGGATAGGAAGAATTGGCTACGTGATGATAGTGGCTTGAGAAATGAATTTTAAGTTTATTTGGTGTCTATAATAATAAAATGAAGGTCTTCTTTGGGAATAACAATCATGTCAGGGCGAAAATTTCAAGGAGAAAATTGTCACAAGTAATGGTATAACGGAGAAAAGAAACATTTTTCCTTTATATTTAGATATGTTACAGTTTTTCTAAGCAGTGAGGGAAAATCTTTGGACATAACCATTAACTGCTTTACGACCCTCTAGTACACTATTCTCAATTTTTTCAAACATATTTGAAGCTTTTCTTAACAACTAGGAAATTAGATATCTGACTAACTAAAATCTTTCATCCCTTCTTATGTAGTAGAAAACCTATAACATATTTTTTTAAAATATTTGGAAATTGAGATCAAACTTAACTACCTTATTCAAGGAACTGCAAAATGGTAAATGACATCTATCTATGTATTTGTGGATGGTGTATGTAGGATTCATATCGATAAACTATGATTATATGTTTATTATTCTCTTGGTTTCAAAATTCCCCACTACTGCAAAGTGTCCATAGCTATTCCATACTCGGTATTTTAGAGTACTTTCTTTCATTTTAAATGGAAATTTATGCAGTTGTATTGTCATGTTTGGCATCTATGACCAACAGAATATTTATCATTGCATCTATAATTAAGTCCCAATACACGTTTTTGGACTAATGTCAAAGGAAAAGAAGGAAAGTAATCAAATTTGTGGGTTTAAGGTTTATTACTAGTAAGTAGTGGTTCGGCAACAATTGTATTTTTATAAGAAATGAAAAATTGTGAGCATTTGGGCTTTCGATTGATGGCTTCAAGGGATTGTTCTTGTATTAATGCAAGTAAAAAATCTTGAGATAATGAGGTAGGATTGAGAAGTTTCACTATACATCCAATTTTTTTATTGAGACCACTAAGGATACAAGATATGAAATAGGCATCACAAAGGTGAGCTTGTTGAATTCCTCAATAATGTCCAAGAATGATCTATCACCAAATCAGGGGCATATATTACTAGAAAATATATCCCAAAAATTGTAATACACATTAGTACAATAGCCTTCGATCCAAATGGCAGCTCCACCTTCCAAATAAACGAAAGGTATTTCAATTTTTAGCTAGGATGAGATTTGGTAAAAAACGGAAACACGTTTTGCATTTGAATAACCAAGTTCTAGAGTTGTGGCCATCAAATTGTGGAAAATAAAGCTTTCGTAGAATCTCAACCTTTGGCTTGTGCGATGGTGGAAATGCCTCGGGTGACTCTGGCATTGATCTGATCTTTCAGAATGTTCCTTTTCGTTCGCAGTTTATTGCTCCTCTTTTCAAGAGCAAGTTTTCTAAGTGTCTGCAGACTTTTCCTTAGTGGCTCAGCCAAAATCCATCTGATAAAGCGATCATAGTCTGATGACTGAGGAAAGCATTTGAGTACATTGCTGGAATCAATGATTAGAACGAGCGTTGTCTGCGAACTTTCATCCTAGTTTCGAGGCGTTGCATTGCGCCGCCATTTGGCGCATTAAAGGTGCACTAACCTGATGCATTAAAGGCGAATTAATTGCGGTCTTGGGAATGGAAAAGCCATCATTGCCAGCGACCTGTGGGGAGTCGACATGTAACAAGGCAATTAATGAGGTGCGCCTTTTTGAATCCTAAGGCCATTTCCTTCCTTCTCTTTTTCTATTTCATTTGAAGCCATCAAAATTTCTTAGTGTTCGAAATTCTCTGTGACTTCCACGCTTTCTTTGGCGATTTCTTTCTTCTTCTTCTTCGGGCTTCCAGACTTTTTCATAGTTCCTAGGGTAAAAGACATTGCTTTTTCGCTAACTTTGGCAAACCTCGAGGCCATTTGAGCGTGGTACAGGATCCCAAGCGCGATGGGCATAGTGATTCCTGATGCCCACGAGAGGACTTACAGCCCACCTGACGGTTTTATCACTGTTTACGATGTCCAACTTAAAGGCGGCCTTCGATATCCCATGGCCTTGGAATTCTTTGAGATGATGAGGGACCTCAAAGTCCCTGTGGCTAGACTCCAGCTCAATGTTGTCAGGTATCTGGTTTCCCTTTACGTTTTTGCTTAATGCCACAAGAAGATCTTCAATGTTGTGGCATTAAAGGTCATCTTGAGGTTTGGCCATGGGCAGAATTGGATTGTGATTACTCCTCACCCTAAGTTCCTTGCCATTAGCGGTGGAAACACCAATCCACCAAAAGGTGGAAAGACAAATTTTTCTTCCTTGGTGTTCGTAAGAATTGGGCCATTCCCAATGAGTGGGGCAATGTGGAGCCCAAACTGTGCAAAAACGCCACGCCTGAGGAAAGGGCTGTGGTGAAGGACTTCACGGACTTGCTGCTAGCCAATCTTGGTTCCTTTAGTGAGAATAAGAGGAACATCTGGCTAAGGCCTGAGTTACTGGAGAAGGCTAAGTGGAAGCCTCACCTTGAGGACTCTAGTGCCCCTTCTGCTCCTCCAGGAAAGAAAAAAAAGTTGAAGCAGAGGCAAAAATCTCTAAGGATCAAGGAGCCATCCGAGCAGCCAATGAAAAGCCGTAGGATGAAGACGTTGAAGCATTCGACGGTAATCATCGAGTACCCCTCCTCGTCCGATGACGATCAGCCTTGATTGAGCGGCTGATAAGAAAGAAGGCGCCAGTCCGAGGCACTGATGGCGTCAGACCATCAGTCCTTGTGGAGCCTGTCGAGAAGTCTTCTAAGGTCGTAGGCATGTCCGCGAAGCCGCCTGTTGCCCCTTCTGCTCTTTATGAGCCCATGCTTGATATCCCTTTTGTTTTCATTGGAGAGGCCTTGGATTGGATGGACAATTCTCCCGAGGACGTCACTAAGGCGACTCAGGCCGAGAAAGCAGTGATGATGAACACGACGACAGTTTCTCAGTCTGCTGAGGCCGAGGAAAACTGCGCCTCAGAGTTGCCCACCGTCGAAATTGCTGAGCTCCCTTACCTTGCAATCCAAATCTTTAGTCCAATTGAGTTCCCGTCCGAGATCCATGAGGAGGTCCTGGTTAAGGACGTCACTGGGACTTCATGCGCTACTGAATCAGATACTGGAGCTGCGAATCACTCTGAAGCGGCTGAGCCCCCAACCCTCGATTTTGTTGAAATAGTCCCTATGATCGAGGCCAGGGTTGAGGTTTCTGTGGTGTAGGAAGTAGCTACTGCTGAGCCTGTTGAGTCCGAAGTCTCCAGAGAGGAGAGCCCAGCTAGAAGCTCTCTCACCTCTAAGGTACTTCTCTACTCTTCCTCTGGCTCTCTGTTCACTGTCGTCTTTGCCATAAATGAGGTTTTTTCCTTTGCAGCTTCATAAGCTTGCCAGCCATCTTGGTGTTATCATTCGCAATGCCGCCCAGACTTGCTCTGAGTCAGAGACCCTCAGGGTCTCGGGGTAGCGCGCCAAGAGCCTGGAGCTTGAGCTTGCTAAAGCCAAAAGTAGAATTTCTTCCCTTGAGAATTCGTTGAGGGTCGAAGAGGAGCGGACCGCTTCTCTTGAAGATTCTCTGAGAGCTTAGGAGCAACTGAACATCTCTTTCCGAGGAAGAAGTCTCCAGCTGGAGGAGCTCAGGACCTCGCTGAAGCCCGAGGATATCAGACCAGCTCTGGAGCGCAAGTACTAGGACACTATCAAGATGTGCCGCTGCAACATGAAAATTTTGGTCCCGAGGTTTCCTACTGGTGTGTTCGATCTGAAAAATGCCAATGCTTAACAAAAGGTTGATCAGATTGGTCTCCCAGGATGAAGTGGGGCCCCTGACTCTTCTCAGCCAGGACCTTCTAGTCAACCCGAACCTTCCGAGCAGCCAGGATCGTTGGACCAGCCAGGGTCTCCAGGATGAATGAAATCTATCTTTGGTGCAATCTTTCTCTTTTTACTTAGACTTCTTACATGTATGGTTCTTTCTTAGACTCTTATGAAATTTTATCCTTCATGAGTAAAGTGTCCAAACCTTTTGACCGTCGTTGGCTGAACATGCTACCTCTAGGGTCTTTGCATGCTTCCCATTTCTTAAACCCCCTAAGTTTTTAAGTTTAGTCTTTTGCGAGCTGCTTGGCATCATTGCCAAGTTTTTTGGTATGACCTCTTAATGGGCCACTCAAATTTAGTCAAGTTTTAGAGTACAATCTCTTAATGGGCAGCTCGGACTTAGTCGAGTTTTAGAGTACGACCTCTAAATGGGTCGTTCAGACTTAGCCGAGTTTTAAAGTAAGTAGAAGGGGATCTTTCATATGACTTAGAGGCAGCCTAGGTCTTATAGATTGATGAGACGATATGCAAACACTCCAAATGAATGCAAAACAGTTAAGCAAATAAAAATTTTACTCCATTAATATGTTACAAGCATATCAAATTATGCATGTAATCGACTATACCTGTGTGTTACGTACATTTACTGGTAGTATTTCTTGAGGTGAGCGACGTTCCACATCCGATGGACAAGCCTTCCCTCCTGATTGCGTAGCTTGTACACCCCATTTTAGAGGGTGGCTGAGACCAGGAATGGTCCCTCCTAGTTTTGGGAGAGCTTATTTCGACCGGCATTTTTTCCGATAGTCTCAATACTTTTCAACATTAAGTCTCCTACTACGAACAGGCACGCTTTCACCCTCTTATTGTAATACCAGCCTACCCTTTGCTGGTAGGCTTCCTTAAGCAGGTCAAGGTTTTCTCGGAGTCTCTGCACATTATTGCTAGGATCGAAGCTTTCGAATCGAAAGCTGGGCAGTCCGACCTCCACTGAGATGATTCCCTTGACCCAATAACACATGCTGAATGAAGTTTCTCATGTGGACCCCCTTATATTGTCCTGTACGACCATAACATTAATGGCAGATCTTCGACCCATGAGCCCGCGGCATGCTCCAACTTCGTCTTCAATTTGCAAAGTATGGTGCAGTTGGTGGCCTCCACTTTCCCATTGCACTGAGGTTATGCGACTGACGTATACACCAGCCCTATCCTTAGGTTCAATACTAGGTGAACCTCTTCCCAGTGAATTGGCAATACATTGTCAGTCACAATGTATTCTGGGATCCTGAACCTGCACACTATGCTCTGCCGGACGAAGTCTGTCACGTTCTGCTCGGTAATGCGCGCTAATGGCGTGACCTCAACACATTTCATGAAATAGTCGATTCCGATGATCAAGAATTTTCCCTGTCCAGAGGCTGTTGGCAACGGCCCAAGTATGTCCAGCCCCCATTGCGCAAATGACTAAGGTGATTGCAGAGCTCTCAGTTCTGTATGCGGCTAGTGAGTGAGGTTACTATGGACTTGGCAGTTTTTGCATTTCCGTACGAAGTCCATAGTGTCATACTTCATGGTTAGCCAGTAGTATTCTTACCTCATCAGTTTGAAGGCGAGGTTATTGCCCCTAATGTGGGATCCACAAACTTTGAGGTGCACTTCTCCGATGGGGTAATCAGCCTCTTCTAGAGTGAGCCACCGCAGATAGGGGGTAGAGAATCCTCGTCGATACAACCAGCTGTCTATGATAGTATACCACCCGACCATCTTCTTCACCTTCTTGGCTTCCTCCGAGTCTTTAAACAATGTCCTATCGGATAAGTACCTCAGGTAGGGGGCCATTCAATTGTTGGCATCCGATATCTACATCAGTTCTAGGTCGGAATCTTCCACACTGGGTTTGCCGAAGACCTCGCACATTCCTCGGGCATATTGCTCTAAGTCTCCTAAGGCGACCATTTTGGCAAGCTGGTCGGCTTTTCCGTTTTTCTCTTGTAGGATGTGGACAATTTTTACCTTTTCAAAAGTCTAGATTAGTCCGCGGACTTTTGTGAGGTGCTTGGATAGTTGTGGGCTGTTTGCATCAAAGTTTCCTCCGACCTGGTTGACAACTAACTCAGAATCGCTATAGACAACTAGATCCTTGGCCAAGCACTCCTTTGCTAACCGTAGTATTGCAAGTAAAGCTTCGTACTCTGCGGCGTTGTTGGTCGCTGGGAACCCGAGAACCATCGAGTACTTTATCTCTGATCTCTCAGGCGTCCTCCACACAACGCCAGCTTTACAACCATGCTTTATGGAAGAGTCATCCGCATGGAGAGTCCAGATGATTGGGCCGTGTGATTCTACAGCATCACAAATGTTCGAGGCCTCCAGAGTTGGTGTCGTTGTCTCGAGAATAAAGTCTGCCAAGGCTTGACCTTTTAAGGTCGACCTCGGGCGAAACTCTATGTCGAGCTCTTCCAACTCAATGGCCCACTTGACTAACCGTTCTGACGTTTCTGGCTTCTGCAAAATCGTTCTCAAAGGCTAGTCGGTTAGGAGATCACTTTGCGTGCTTGAAAATGCGGCTTTAATTTCCGAGGGGAATACATAAGTGCCAAAGCCATCTTTTCTGCGTGTGAAAACCTTATCTCAGCGTTAGCTAGGATTTTGCTGATATAGCACACGGGCTGTTGCCTATCGTACTATTTTGGAATCAAGGCTAAGCTCAAAGCTGTCTCAGACACAGCAAGGTACAAGTATAACTCCTCACCTAGTTGGGGAGAAGTCAAAAAGAGGGGGCTTGAGAGGTACCCTTGAGTTCTCGAAAGGCTTCTTTACAGCCAGCCATCTATTGAAAATAGTTAGTCTTGGTCTCTTGTAAGGCCTTGAAAAACGGTATATACTTATCGGCCGACTTGGTCAAGAAGCGAGACAATGCTACCAGCCTCCCAGTGAGCTTCTAGAATTCCTTCACGGTCCGTGGGAATTTCATGTCAAGGATGGCCTTAATTTTTTCTAGATTTGCTTCGATCCCTCGGCGTAAAACAATGTCATCCAAGAACCTCTCTGATGTCACTCCGAATGTACACTTGGCTGGGTTGAGCTTCATCTGGTGTGTTCTTAAGACATTAAAGATCTCGTCCAAATCTTGGATGTGGTGGTCGGTTATTCTACTTTTGATGAGTATGTCATCCACATAGACCTCTAGATTCCTTCCGATCTGGCCTTCAAACATTTTACTTACGAGCCTCTAATAAGTGGCACCAGTGTTCTTGAGTCTGAAGGGTATGACTTTGTAATAGTATGTCCCTTGGTCCGTCATAAACAATCTATCCTCCTCGTCGTCGAGGCTCATCCTTATTTGATTGTGACTTTTGACAGATAGCATGCCCGTCTGACAGCTTGATCTCCGAGGACTTTTTTAATCCCGTATGGTGTGAAAAACTTCATCTTTAGATGTGGGATTGAGATTACGGCTTCGAAGGCAGTCAGGCAATGATGTCCGAGGATAGTGTTGTAGACCGACGAGAGGTCCACTACCAAGAAAGAAAGGGTCTTGGTTGCTATCCTCGGACAGGTCCCTAATGTGGCCTCAAGTTGGATGACTCTCTGTACAGGTACTGGTTCATTGTCCAGTCCGTAGAGTAGTCCTTCGGTAGCTGTCATCTGGCTTCTTTTGAGTCCTAATTTAAAAAAGATATCAAGGTAAAGTAAATTTCTGAAATTTTCATTATTAATGAACACTCGTTTCATCTGATAGTTTAATACTCTATCAGAAACGAGAACAGTTACAATCAACGGGTCGGAATGGGGGATGTTACATGGGCCATATCTTCGTTACTAAGACTAATGACCTCATCCCTAGATTCTACCCTAGGCTTCTTCTGTTTTGCCGTTGGATCCTCCTGGGGACCTCTTCCGACAAGGTGAATCGATATCATGTTCACAACTCCCACGACCACACGGTTCCTCGGATAATCAGCCTCACCATTTGCTACTATTCCGAAAGCTTGTCTGGTCTTTACAAAAAACTATTGAGGTGACCTCTCTTAACAAGCTCCTCCATCTCCCTTTGTAACGTCCTGCAGTCCTCAGTACTCTAAGCTCCACAACGGTAGTAATAGTAGTATTTGGACTGGTCTCCACCTTCATGATTCTTCAGCGCTTTAGGCCACTTCAACAATTTTTCATCCGAATCTGTATCAGGATATTGGTACGCGAGTCGTTCAAAAGAGTCAGGTTTAAGGGCTTGTAATCTTTACGAACGTTCTACTTAGACTTCTGTTGCTTCTTGGGTGCCCTGTAATATCCCGGATTTTATTCAAATTAATTTAATATTGATTATAATTTTGGACAAATTGGACGTGATAAAATTAATTAAATATTGAGAAATTTTGGGAGGATGTTTGGATCAGTTAGGCTGGAGCCCGGGGTGCGCC
>JAODPA010066461.1:0-10907 GCA_025585075.1 Nepenthes mirabilis | reverse complement strand
TATTTTTTTCTTAATAGATGGAGCTTCCTTAGATATTGAACAACGTTGGCGTCATCAGTGCTGCAACGGCACTCGTTCTCCATAAATATATCATGCATGGAGACGCTTCCCCCCTTCCAATTTTCAGCCCCAACATCAACAATGGAGCTTCTGCGCGCTTCACTCCCCGCCGTACTAACCCTAGCTGCCGCCTTCCTCCTTCCTATGCTACTCAGATTTCTCAGGGGTGGCAGCAAGAAGCAAAGTCTCTTACCCCCCGGCCCACCTAAACTCCCTTTCATCGGAAACCTACACCAACTCGCGGGCCCCAAGCTGCCATACTGCGTCTTCGACGAAATGGCGAAGAAGTACGGCCCGGTGTTCCACCTCCAGTTGGGGGAGATCCCCACGGTGGTCGTAAATTCCGCCGATAGCGCGAGGATAGTGCTGAAGACACAAGACAACGTCTTCGCCAGCCGGCCGGATCTCATCTGCCCGAGGATTGTGACCTACGACAACACGGACGTTGCTTGGGCGCCGTATGGGAAGTATTGGCGCCAAGTGAAGAAAATCCTGACGACGGAGCTATTGACGGCGAAGCGAGTCCAATCATTCCGGCCGGTCAGGGAGCAGGAGGTGTCCGAGATGGTTGAATCCATAGCACGAAGTGCGAGGGCCGGCGAGAAGGTTAACATCAGCCAAACCCTCTCACGGCTGATGCTGGGTGTCGCTGCTAGGTCGGCGTTCGGAAAGAAGAGCAAGGACGAAGAAGAGTTCGCAGGATTTGTCCGGCAAGCTATACCTCTGCTCGCCGGATTTTCTGTCGCCGACTTGTTTCCTTCCATCAAACTGTTCGGTCGGATCAGCGGAGTCGCACAGCAAGTCCAGAAGCTGGTTGAGTCGTCTGACAAGATAATGGAGAACATAATCAACGACCACAAGGCAAAGAAGCAGATCAATCAAACCGAAGATTTCGTCGACATTCTTTTGAAGCTTCAATCAGAGTATTCCTTAACTATGGAAAACATCAAAGCCATTATCTTGGTTGGTATTCTTTCTTTTTCCTTTTACCTCCTCCTCTTCCTCAGAAGTCTTTCTGATTCAGTAAGACTAATCGAGTAATGGGGCTACGGAATCCCCTCATAATTTTTACATCCATTAGGAAATATAAAGAGCACTTAATAAGCAAAATTTCAACCAGCTGCAGTGCTTTTTTTTTTTTTTTCTCTTTTCTTTTGAAGAAATATAACTATCCCTCTCTTCCGGCCGGATTCAGGGGGGGTCCTTCTCCCCTGTGGAGAAGGACCCTCCTTCTCCTTCCATTAGCCGTCGGATTAAAATTATTTATTACTCAAAAGTTTGAGTCAAAATTAAGTATGAATAAATTTATAACTACATTTAACAATTTCTTGATGATAATAGGTATAATCACATTAGAAATAAAATACACGTAAAAATATTATGAAAAAAGCTTGAAATACTTTATGCCTCAAAAATTAGTAACAAATTATATCATTTGATGAAATTGATACAAGTGATATATAATGAGGGTGCATCTATTGCTGAGTACTTGAATGAATTTCATAGATATGTTGATCAATTGAATGGTATGAGTATCAAACTTGATAATAATTTTTTAGGCTTGTGGTTGTTGACCACACTACTAAATTCATGGAAAGTGATATGGATCATAATTACCAATACCGTTCTAAACGATATGGTGACATTGGAGATAGCAAATGAGGCTATGTTGAATGAGGTTATGAGACGATGATCGTAAGACTCTACTTCCTCAAAGTCATGATGAAGAAATAAAGGGCATGGCCCAAAATCTGATATGAAAAGTCAAAACAAATCTCAATTGAAATATCAAAATCTCAAATGCCACCACTGTGAAAAAAAAATACATTAAGAAGTATTGCTATAAGTAGAAGTATAAAAATGTTGAAAAAAATGACAAAAAGGTTGAGAAGTTCCGAGAAGAGAAGAGAGTCTCAATTATTACTAAACTTGATCTTCTGTTGGTTTACAAAGAAGAAGAAGTGATCAACTTGACGGAATATGAGACAAACCTGGTGGTTGACAATGGTGCATCACTCTATGTTACGCTGAGAAGGAAATTCTTCACATTTTACACTCTCTCTGATTTTGAAGTGTTGAAGATAGAAAACGAAGGTGTGTCTCAATTTATTTGTTGTGGTGACTTGTGCTTGATCACAAACAAAGGAACCAAATTACTATTGAGGAATACATAATACATCTCAAATATTGTAGTGTCTCATATCGGATGGGGAGGTGAACGAAGCACGCTTTATAAGCCGTAGAGACCTTTCCCTTGTAAGCACGTTTTGGGGGCCGTGGGCCTGCAAGGAACAAGACCGTGCAGGCTGGTTTGGCTTAGGACACCGTGAAGTTCTCCGACCTAAAACGGACAATATCTACAGGCGAGTTACCCGGTGATGTTATAAATGGTATCAAAGCCGGGGCCCGGTTCGGTGTGCCGGCGCGAACGCTGGGCTCCCTAAGGGAGGTGGATTATAGTGTCCCATATCGAATGAGGAGGTAAACGAAGCGCGCTTTATAAGTCGTGGAGACCTTTCCCTTGTAGACGCATTTTGGAGGCCATGGGCTTGCCAGGAATAAAACCGTGCGGGCTGATTTGGTTTGGAACGCCGTGAAATTTTCCGGTCCAAAACGGACAATACCTACAAACGGGTTGCCCGGGGACGTTACAAATGGTATTAGATCCGGGGTCTGATTCGATGTGCCAACGCGGACGCTGGGCTCCCTAAGGGGGTGGTTTGTAGTGTCTCACATCGGATGGGGAGGTGAACGAAGTGCGCTTTATAAACCGTGGAGACCTTTTCCTTGTAGACGCGTTTTGAGGGCCATGGGCCTGTCAGGAACAAAACCATGCGAGCTGATTTGGCTTGGGATGCCGTGATATTTTTCGACCCAAAGCGGACAATATCTACAGGCGGATTGCTCGAGGGCATTACAAATATTGGCTAAATAAATCTTATTATAGCGAACAAGTTTAATGACGAAGAGTTCTATAACACTTTCCGTGAAGGGACAGAGAAACTAACTAGAGAATCTTTATTTGTTGCTTGGAGAAAGAAGGTTTTTAACCTATATATGTTGCAAACTTCAGTTTCAGTTAGAGGATGTGCCCGCGACAAGAAGTGATGAGTTTTTAGATTTGTAGCACAGACGACTATGCCACAGGAGTAAAAATGGGTTAAATTATTTAAGTAAGAAGAACTTCCTTCGGAGCATGAACAAAAGAAAGTTGAAGACTTATACTCATTGCATGGTAGAAAAACAATGGAGAGTTTAATTTCATGGAATCTCGTCCACGAGAAAGATAAATATTCTTAAATCGGTCCATATCGACATATGTGGTCTTCTCAAAGTTAAGCCACTCAGAGGAATATTTTATTTTATTACATTTATTGATGATTAGTCAAAAAAAATTGTGAGTATATCATTTGAAGTCGAATGATCAAGCTCTCGACATCTTCAAGCAATTCCTTGCCATCATTGAGAGACAAATAGGAAAAAGTTGAAGTGCATTGAGAGTGACAATAAAGGCAAATATATTAGAGCATTTGATGCATATTGTCGAACCTATTGACTATGACACTAAAGGATTCCATCGAAAATACCACAATTGAATGGTTTGGTCAAGAGGATCAACAAAACATTGATCGAAAGAGTTCTTTGTGTGCTTTTGAAGTGAACCTCCTTGGTTTATTTTGGGTGGAATCCTTAAATGCTATAGCCCACATAATTAATCTCTCACCAAGTAGCCCATGAAATGGAAAAGTACCAAAAAAAGTGTGGTATAAAATGAAAGTATTCTATCACCACTTGTGCGTATTTGGGTGTAAATCCTTTGTCCATATTTTGAAGAAAGAGAAGTCCAAGCTTGAATCAAAGATAAGATAGTGCATATTTATTGGTTAAGAAGAAGATGTGTATGGCTATCAATTTTATGATCAAATACAGAAGAAGCTTATGAGTTCAATGAATATAATATTTGTTGAAGATAAGACTATTAAGGATATCGGTAAAATGGAGACGATTGTTTTCAACAATGACAACAGCTGGCTTTATGATGTGAATCCTGAGTCCTTGACACCGATGTGGATTTGAGATGAATACAATGATCAAGATGATGCTGAAGGGGAAGAAGACCTTGGAACTTCTATGCTTGATGCAGTGGACAATGCAATAGTAGGCAACACTACTTATCATAATGTTTCTAGACTTGTTGAGACCATCTCACTCTGACAATCTATGAGAAATCAAAAGCCCTCCTCTCACCTATCGACTAATGACTATGTGTTTCTTATCGAAGATGGAGGATCTGAAAGCTTTGACGAAGCAATGGATGAGAAGTACAAGTTGGAGTAGATGGAAGCCATTCAAAATGAGATGAAGTCGTTACATGAAAATAATACTTTCGAGTTGGCTAAATTGTCCAAGGGTAAACGAGTTTTGAAAAACAAATGAATTTTTCGTTTGAAGATTGTGAGAACAACTTACAACTAAGATACAAAGCGAGATTGATTGTAAAATGGTCCAATTAGTAAATAGGCATTTACTTTGAGAAAATTTTTTCTCCAATTGTGAAAATGTCTTCCATTATGGTAGTTCTTGAATTGGCCATGTTCCTTGATATAGAAATTAAATAGTTAGATGTGCAGATGGCTTTTTTTCATTGTGATCCTAAGGAAAATATTTACATGAAGTAGCCAAAGGGATTTCAAGTTGAAGAAAAAAGCGTCTTGTATACCATCTGAAGAAAAGCCTCTAAGGGTTAAATCAAGCACTGACACAATAATATAAGAAGTTTGAGTTTATTATGGCGAGTCAAGGCTATTAAAAAACTATTTCGTATGATTGTATTTTTGTTCAAATGTTTTTTAAATATGATTTTATTATTTTTCTATTTTATATGGATGACATATTTATTATTGGGCAAAATACTTCTTAAGTCATTAAATTGAAGTATCAGCTTAAAAAATCCTTTGCAGTGAAGGATTTGGGACAAGTAAAGAAGAATCTTAGTATAAAAATATTTCGTGACCAAAAAATAAAGAAATTGTGGATGTCCTAAGAGAATTACATTGAACATGTGCTTCAACAATTTAATATGGAGAAGTCCACGCTGATAAGCACTCCGCTGGCCAACCACTTCAAGTTGAGCAACTAATGATATCTTTCTATGGATGATAAAAAAGCATATATGAGAAACGTTCCTTACTCTTTGGCCATGTATGCAATGGTGTGTACAAAATTAGAAATTGCTCATATAGTTGGAACAATCAGTTGATTTCTTTGCAAACCTAAAAAAGAGTATTAGTCCATAGTGAAGTGGATATTGAAGTATCTCCAAAGAATTTTTATGATGTGTTTGTATTTTAAAAATGATAAGCTATGTTTGGTTAGATACACTAATACAGATATGACAGGTGATGCTAACTCTTGAAAATTTACCTTAGAATATCTAGTTATATTTGTTGGAGGAGTTGTTTCATAAGAATCCAAACTGCAAAAATGTGTTACTGTATTTACCACCAAAGTAGAATTTATTGCGATTACGGAAACAAGGAGTTGTTGTAGATGAGGAAGTTCATTCGAAACTCAATTTTAAGTAAAAGCGATAAGTATTCCTTTATGACAATAAAAGTGCTATTCATCTCTATAGAAATTTATCATTTAATTTTCGATCGAAGCATATTGATATGAGACATAATTGGGTGAAAAATGTCATTTATTTGGAGTTATTAATACTTGATAAAGTTAGAACCGATGAAAATGGATCTACTATGATTACCAAAGTGGTGCATAAAGGAAAGTTTAAAACTTACTAAATCATAGCTAAGATGGTAATGACCCCCACAAGGTCATCAAGGAAATTTGTTAAGTCGTAGGTCATTCCATTATGAGTCTCATACCCATTTGATATATTATCTGATAATATACACGACGATGCACATACCTTAGCCTTATCGAAGAAACTTGCTGAGTGGCACATAATAGACGTTTGATTTATACCTGTGTGCAAATTTCTAGATTAGTGGCACCTACTGGGCATCTGAGAGGTGCATATGCGTAATCTGTCCAAATTGGGGGTGCCTGAAGAATGCCTAAGAGGCGTACGAGCGAAATTTATCAAGATTGCTAAATGCCTAATACATGCCTAATGGGCACTTGAGAGCTGCTCCTAATATAAATTTATCTTGATACGATTTCAAGGTTAATCCTTTGCGGTTTTTGAGATATTGATCGCCGACACAGCAAGAAAAGGAAGAAAAAAAAAAGAGAAAATGAAGAAGAGAAAGATTTACTTATTCGTTTGAATTTCGAATCGTGTTTTATTTTTTTATTGACCATGGGTATATTGTTATCATGGTTGTGATGGACTTTTATCAGTCATTTTCGGCATTTATATCTTATATTTTTTATTATTCGGTTTTATTTATTCAAGTTATGTCCTTATATTTATTCGATGCTTTTGAAACCGTGCATACCACTTAGTAGATATTCTCAAACCTTTTCCTCATTTAAAAAAATTTTTTTACATAAAATTTTACTTATTTTATTACTTTTAATTGTTATTATCTTGTATATTATTGATTCATGTTCTTGACGTTGAAACAATGGCTTCTGAACCCAACAATATCGTCTAACATCTTCTGTAATTAATCAAGTATTATTGGATATATATAAATGTGTACACAGGATGCTTTCTTTGCCGGAAGCCAGACATCATCTGCAACAACAGAATGGACGATGTCAGAATTGATAAGACATCCAAACGAACTGGAGAAAGCACAAGCAGAGGTGAGAAAAGTGTACGATGGAAGAGGTATAGTTGATGAATCAAAGCTCCATGAGCTCAAATACTTGAAGTTCGTAATCAGAGAGTCTCTAAGGCTACACCCACCATCTCCAATGCTCCTCCCAAGAGAATCCATCGAAAAAGGGCAGATCTACGGCTACGAAATACCTCCCAAAACAAGGATCCTCGTCAATGCATGGGCGATCCAGAGAGATGCTAATCTGTGGCCGGAACCAGAGAAGTTCATCCCGGAGAGGTTTGATAATCGCTCGATTGACATGAGGGGAAATGATTTCGTGTACCTCCCGTTCGGCACAGGAAGAAGGATGTGCCCTGGCGTAGATTTTGGCCTGGCTAGTGTTGAGCTGCCGATAGCCAATTTGCTCTTCCATTTTGATTGGAGTCTTCCTGGTGGCATTGACCACAGAGATCTGGACATGGCTGAAGTTCTTGGCTCAGTGGTCAAGAGGAAAAATGGACTCACTCTTGTCCCCACCACTCATCCTTGTTCATCTTTCAAGTGATTCTATCCCATAAGTAGATTTATATATAAGTAAATAAATGAAGAAATCAAAAGGTCAAAAAATATTTTATGTTTGGCTCTGAACTAAGTTAATCTTTCATTACATGGATAAATAAGATCGCACTTTAAGCAATCCGATGTAATGGAATCTTTTCCAAGTTTGTGATATTAATGTTCTATGTCTCGTTAATGAGTTATAATATGAGTTCAATATGTTTTAATGTTAGTAGTTAGACCATACTGTGTACCCAAATTTATACTGTTGTATAAATTGGATGATAAAATCACATTAGATAAGATTGAGTGAAATTGGATGATAAAATCACCGACCCCATGAATTATTTTAAAAAGAATGTAGATAAATAGATTTATAATCCGTATATTGATCTTGTTTTATATGTATATTTCGCAACAATAGTATCATTCTTAGGCTCTGTTAATAGAAAATAGATATTAGTGTTTCTTTAATGTCTGTGTGATACTCAATTAACTATCACAACTCTACTAATTTTTTCATATCAGTTTGACATTATTGGATATAAATCTACCAATCAAACATTTTTTTAGTTTTATTGTTATTTTATTTAATATAAAAATATTTAGACTATATAATTTATATCAAACCACTGCAACTCGAAATTTTAGCAGAAGATATGCTGCAGGAAACGAAGAAGAAATCCTACAGCAATTAGAGATGGAGACTAGGCAAGGAGAGGGTCTCACCATTTGTAACTCTCCCGTCTCTCTCAGATGTCATGAGAATTGAAAGACCGATCACCTAATCACAAATTGAATAAACAGAGAATAGGTTAATAGCACAGGTTGGGACATGTCAAATCAAATCGAATTACCCATCTCCAAACGGGGGATCCAACTTTTTTCTTCTGGGCCGTCGGATGAAACCGATAGCTCAGATTTTTGCTTTTTTTATTTTCAAAAGTGTCGCTGAAAGGAACTAAGCCGTCCATTAATCGACGGCTCAAATGAAATGTTATTTTTAAATTTAGGCAATTGTTCTGAGACACAGGGACAGTCGTGATTTAACTTTAAAAAAAAAACAAAAATATGAGCCGTTAATTAGAAGACACATAGACGGCTGAGATTATGAATCAAAATTTTTTTAAAAAAACCGCCGATTCGCATTTCTCCTCTCTCACTTTCTGAAACCCTCGTGTCTATCTCTCAAATCTCAAAGCCCTAGTTGTTGCCGTCGACTCTCACCGTCGTCTCTCTCTGCAAATCTCAATCATCTGGACGGCAGGGGACCGAAGAACCGTTTCTGTTGTTCATCAACAACATTTCTCTTTCTCTTACTTTCTCAAGCCCTCTCGTCCCTGTCTCAATTCTCAAGCCCTAATTCCCTATCCTCTCATTATGCTAGGGAGACTAGCTTGAGTCGCATTCCCTCAGCTTGAAAAATTTTCAGTTTCTTTGAGCTCATCAATGAAGCTCAAGCTTGCTTTTGTGCTTATGATGTCAAAATGACCAGCCGTAGCAACTCAATGCTTGACTGCTCGTTGACGGCGCAAAAACTGCTTGGGCATCACTAGTTCACTTGTAACGTAACTGCAGTAGTCAATTTCTTGAAATCAGACGCTTATTGAACTTTAAGGTCCTTCATTATTTACGGAAAATTTGTGGCTAAATTGGAAAGTTCCTTTATGTTTTGACTATAAATTTGGTGAAATCGATGCTTTAATTTCAGCATTTCTGCTATGCAAGCTCACCACTTGCAAAATTTTGAATCTGAACATGACATGCTGTGGAGTAATACCTCTCTGTAGTTATAATAATATGATTGATGCCTCTTGCATCTTTATCTCAGTTTTCTGACCATGGATACTACTCTTTTTCTTCCCTTTGTATTGGAGAGCTGCCTTCTATGAGCCTGAGCATCATAAAGGTCTGTGGTTGTCTGTTGTGATCCATTACCTATCACTCTTTCGATATAACTGAAACTTGTTTGAGTGGTTTCTCATCTCATTATGGAGTTTTTTTCTTAGACAGCTCATAGAAGAAGAATGCATTTGAATGGTTATTGGGCCTTCACAAGACAATGCTGTATGACAATTAACATTATGGGCTTTGAATTCTTCATTTTCTGGAATCTGTTGAACACTTTGCTTGATCAAGATCTCTTAGAGAAAAAACTTTTTGAACCGTCATGAATAAGGAAAATTTTCGGACCACTATATTTTCTGCTGCAACTTACCACAATAGAGAGTCAATGTGCGTAATGCTTACGCCGGTTAGGTGTCCCTAAATCACAACAATATCATTTTTGTGTGGAGGTAGTGTACAATCAATTTATTTAGAATTTCTTGTTGCTATTGCCTATGTTGCGAATTCTTTCACTTTTAGTGAATCGCTAAATGGGTAATGAATGTAACTATTTGAAGATATCGGTAAACGCTTCTTATGCACATTGTAAAGAGGCCAGTTCCATGATTTTGGCCCGCAATGTCCATGTTACAATAGAACTACCTCTTGTACAAATGTTCACACACACTGATGGTAATTTCTTATTTTGGAAAAAGAAACGGCCTGATGGTCTATGACTATTTCTGATAGTGATTTTTGAGATATTTGTGATAACTTTTAAATCCTGTGAAGGTATAATAGAGGCTAGAAGTCACCTATTGAGTTAGAAACTCTGAAAAGTGGTAGATGGAAGAAATTTATGAAATAAGACCCAACTTTTTGTCATAATGGGTAGTCTGTGGCACTACAATTTGTTTGGGATTGGGTTAGTTTAAATATGGTTTGGAATCTCCAAAGATGACATTGGAGTGCTCCAATAGGAATAGATGAACCTTTCCGTTTGGACCTAAATGGTGTTTCCTTGGGGAGTAAAATATCAAGGGCATTTGTATATGATGACCCAGTGCTTTAAAATAACCTGGTACACGAGGGTTTCCGTGGTGCATGCTTTAGGGATAGTTAAATATACACAGTCTTACTTTTTTATTATCGAAAGATTATTTTTATGGTTTAAACATATAATTTCTTTAACATTTATATAGTTTTGATATTACTATGTATATTGGAACTTATGTTGAAGGTGTGGACCCTGCAAAGTGATGGCTCCGAAGTTTCAAAAATTAACAGAGAAGTATCTTGATGTTGTGTTTTTAAAGCTCGATTGCAACCAAGAAAACAAGGTTAGTATTCTTGCGAACGAGGGATCCTTCTCATGGAGCAAACTAAGATACCTTTTATGGACGTTATATTCAACACAAACACACGATAAAAGATATTAGAATAGATAAATAAGATATATGATAATGGCTCGACGACAATAGGTGCTATGGGACTTGAGGATCTTTGCCTGACCGTTTTATATTGAATAGACTAGCGGTGAACAATTGAGTTTATATTTTTTGGCAAATAGTCATATATTAGGTAAATGTGCTGTTTATAATTGTGTAGATAATTTTTGGTAAATAATTGTAGATAACAGTTCAAATTCACTTATTATATATGCCAATGTCATTTGATATTTGAAAATTTATCTCCTTATTAGCTAAATTATTTACCCATATTAATAAGCTT
>JAODPA010066460.1:15733-28404 GCA_025585075.1 Nepenthes mirabilis | reverse complement strand
ATATATATATACATACATACATATATGTATATATAAATATATATTATGCTTGAAGGTGTAAAAACTTCTAGTGTGGTCACAATGTCACCTTCTCCAAATCAGCTGCATGGCTTCTAGAAAAGCTTTTTTGAGCTCTGTTTAATAGCCTTAGCTCTTTTCTTTCCTTATCATTCGGATTCTGTAGTATATTTGGTTAAAGTATTCAAGTCATGGTAGGCCGTGTGGATGGCTCATGTTTGTGTCAACATGCTACGTCTCAAATGCATTTTGTGTTACTCCTGTACTCTTAAAAGGTTACGTTCTTCAAGGTATCACTGCTTTTATAGTTGTTTTTGCATGATTAGAAACATAGACATTTGTTTGTAGACCTATTGATGGATCATATGATAGAGTTACCCCCATCCTCTTATGGAGAACCCCTTAAATTTTTGTGTGTTGTGTCTTTACTCACCCTCTGCACCTTTTACTGCTGAATTCATTGTCATGTTGCTGACAAACTTTGCCTCTCATGGTGGTTAGAACATGGTACTATGGTACATTTTTAAATGGAAAAAGATAATAGATGCAGTAAGCTATGTGGCTGAGTTCATCAAGCCTGAAAAGGTTCTCTGAAATATTTTAATTGCCGTTGCAGGGCATGGAACTTTATCCTCGAATTGGTAAGAACTTTGATATAAAAGTTTTCACCAACTGCAGATTTGGGATGATGTCTTGGGCCATCCTTGCTGTGACCTACTGCATAAAGCAGGTAAATTCTTTTAGATCATTTCCTAGTTAGGTTTGGCCTACCTACAAGCTTAAACTGCATGATTCCCCAAAACAGAGGGAGTGAGGGCGCAGCAAATTAAATTTAGATTGCATCTTGATTTTGGTGTTTCATTTGTTTTTGCACAAAGAATCCTGAAATGAGAAGATCAGGGAAGCCTTAGTGAGTAATTCTGTACATCTTTCTACAAGTTTTACTCTTTGCCTTTTGCAAGGGCACCTTCCAATTTCCACACCTGTGACTTACATTATAGGTCAAATCTAAGAAAGTTCTTAAAGCACAAATTTCTTCCTGACCTTCATTCATTTGCAGTAAACCCATCTGCACACATTTTTGTTTTCGATAAGAGTCCAAGCCTAGTTTCTATTGCCAATGGAGACATGTTAAGATGCAAAAGTAGATTAAGGCACCATCACTAGTCAGTATCTTTGAGAAGAACATGCCTTTACTGTTTGAACTCTCCTTGATATGTGTATGGCATGAAATCCTATGCTTGGAAAATGAGCAGATCATTTCTTTGATTTTGCCTAGGACATTTTTTTGGACCACAACCCTTCTCTATCCTGGAGTTGAAGAAATGGAAAAGGGATATAAATAATGACTACTTTGGACAGGAATCTGCTGGAAAAAAATAGAATATCCAAGAGGAATTAAGGAAAAGAAAAAAATAGCATTGAGTTTGTTTGCCAATGAATTTTGGACCATTATAGCATTTGTTTTCTTATTTGATTACAATGTATTAATTGAGATGATTACCTTTACAATAGTTGATTAGGGAGAAAATAGACTGGGGGTGGATAAATAAATGGGATGATCGAATGTGAAGTTTGACTAATTGGTAGCTTTGACCTTAACGAAATAGGAAGATGAAAGAAATACGAGGAGAGGGGAAAGGGTACAACTCTTGACTGGTCTGATGTTACAACTAGTTTTTCTTATAATAGACAACTGAAATATATGGCATCTGTAATGCAAGCTGTTGTGTGATAAATTTAAGATTGTTTGGGATTCAAATCTTTTTCAGGTCACTTGTGAGTTGAAGTTCATATTCTTGGTTGGTGCTAACTGATTTTTCTTTATATGTCTATGGATTTTGTCAGTATGAGCAGAATGGGAGAATTGCTGATTCCATGCTGGTGAATACTATCCTTATGCTTGTATATGTCACAAAGTTCTTTTGGTGGGAAGCTGGTTACTGGAGTACGATGGATATTGCACATGATCGAGGTTTATTGTTGCTTAGTTCTGTTATATCTTGTTATGTTGAGCAGGTGCTCTATTATGTTTTGGTGTATATATTAATTTCGTTGGTTGTTTGAGATGATATCCGTCTAAAGGAATAGAAAACCATTCCCCCTATAGTTTTAAAGTTGCAGTTACCAGCCATTGCAGACATATTGCCAGGTTTCTTGCTATCGCAGCTGTTAATTATTAGCAAAAATTAGAAAGTTAACCCTAAGAAAGGAGTGAGTGATTTGAGTTGTAGATGACAATTCTGTGATGAATGAACTATTGTGGTAGTTTGTTGACAATGTGAAATACGTATTATCATTTATCGTGTTTTTTCTCTATTAATTTTAATTGAATTTCAAATTGTGTGACTAGACTAATTTTCTGTATGTTATTCTATTATACATGGACATGTCACAAATGTATTTTATTTATAGTAAAAAATCATGTATATGAAAGTAAATAACTTGCATAACTTAGACATATATAAAAGAATATTTTTAGTAAATTAAAAATTAATCATGTATAGTGCAAGTAAAATTCAATAATATAAAAAAGTAATTTTAATTCTTAATAATGAGGAATTAGTATCATCATTGTAAAACTCGTCTCAAGATCAGGATGAGTTAGCGAATATAATGCATCTTCCTTGCCTTTGTCATCCTTTTTTCACTGCCAAAAGATTTGTATGTCTTAGAGGATCTGAGATTGACTTTGAGTCTTTATTTTTTTGTTTGCTCATAGTTCTTCCCCTTTCTGTGGACAAAACAGTGCATACATACCCTCCCGAGTTTGAGTTGGACTTTAACATATCCCCCAACTATCTTGCAGCATTGGATAATATCTTATTTGGTTGAATGGATCATCAAAAGCGTTGGGATAAGGACATTGCCTATGGTATAGGATGACCATATGGATATCACAGTATGGTGGACATTGAAATTGCTCGTGCACAAATCTATATAGCAACAATGGTGCTATATTCAATTATATCAACGAAGTTACCCCATTATTTGTGAAATGATCATGATATGCAGTTTTCTTTTTATCAACTCCTGAACATTGATTACAACCATGACTACTTTGATGTTGAATATGACTAGGATTTGTAGGATCTTTGGAAGGAATGCTCGATGGCACAAATGAACAGGCATCTTATGTTGAACAATCTTACTTTATGTTCTGTTAAACAATCTCCAAAGTTCAATAAATTGGGTTTAGTTAATTTAATTTTAAATAAAATCAAAAACTAATTTATTTAGGTGAAAATTTCACTTGCCCGTCATTCCATTTAATTAGTCATATTTTATTTCATATGAAACAATCACTAATCTTCAAGAAATTAGGGTCAATCAATTTAGTTTTAAATAAATCAGAAAGTAACAAAATAGAAAAAGTAACTGTGCATCGCAAAGCTATTGTGGATGTTGAGGAACTGCACTGGTTGTCGTGGAACTGTTCCGGCCATTATAGAACTGTACCGACTGAGATTGCTCAGATGGGCAACAATTTTTTTGTACTGGCTGGTGTATTGTAACGTCTCATTCAAATATCTGTACATATTGGCTGATATATTATATATGGGCCAATATTTTGTTCAGTGATTCCCGGTATTGTTCTTTCTTATTTAACAGATATGCCAATTTTCTTTTTCTGTCCTTGTCCTAGGTCTTTCCTTGGATTTTCCAAGTGCTTTTTTGCAACATTCATTTTTTTCGGTTCTTAATGCTCAATTGTTAGTCCATTTATGATAATAGAAAGAATTCTAATCCATCTTCTTTGACAAGGGAGTTTGGAGGAGGATTTGAGCGTTCTCTTGGGCTTATGTTACAGCACCACTTATCATATCTATCATATCATGACTACAATATTGCATAATACGAATAATGGGTGTTGTAAGTACCCATTGTGAAGCATTTGTAGAAAACTTGTTATGGTAGATTTATATTCACTTAGGAATGCAATCGCTCTCCTCTTTGTAATTGTCTTATTTACTCAGAAGAACAAGTACATAAATATTGACTTGGAGTTTCAGGAAATATTTGGTCGAGTCTAGAAGCCTGTAGAACTTAATAACATGTCACCTATTTAAGTTTGACAAGTTCAGAGGCAGTAAATTCACTGGGAGACGGATGCAAAAAATTGTAGTTATATTTTGTTTATGATTGAATTTCTTTTATTTGCCTTTGTGATTTCCAACCTCTTCAACAATCAAAATCTCTAATCTTCTGTCAATATGGGTTCTGCAGCTGGATTCTATATTTGTTGGGGTTGTTTGGTATGGGTTCCTTCAATATATACTTCACCCGGCATGTACTTAGTCAATCATCCTGTAAACCTAGGAACTCAGGTTTGTATAATAATGTGTTCTATATTTAGTATTATTATTATTCTGTTCCTGAATGTTATTTGTTGTTGGGTTGAAATATGTATCTAGTTGGCAATCAATTTCATTTTGCTCCTTCCTTATATATTGCATCTTGCAAATAATTTCTTCTGTAGGATATGTTGGTGAAATCCATATATTTTAATTAATTTACCTTCGTCCTTTCATATGTGCTTCACGCTGACTAGCAAGGTCCACTTGCTATGGAAACTCCATTGTTATATGATGGTGTTTCATGACTTGCGCTTTCTCTTCTCCAAACTTTGTGCAGCATATTCATGCCATTTAAAATTCAGCAGGCATCCTGACTGGGAATGGGGAACCAACGGCCTGTGCTCAATTCTGCCAACTTCTTCCCACCTTACCTGTGAAAAAAGAAGAAAAAATAGTAGGCACCATGATCAAAATGTGCTAAATTTGAGATGAACAACTTTTATTTGAATATTGGCTGGAAAATTAGTTGAATGGCTACATAATGGATGGACATGGGCTATATTAATGAAAACAATTATGATTCAAATCATTGGGGGAATCGTTAGCCTCTGATGATGTTGCCCATTCAAAGGAATAGTCTGTGAAAAAAAAGGAAGAAAAAATCGTAAGCTTCATGATTAAAATGTGTTAAATTCAAGAGGAACAACTTTTAGTTGAATATTGACAGGAAAATTAGTTAACTGGCTAATAGGATGGACATTTTTTATACTACTAAAAAAGTTTATGATCTAATTTCATTGGAGGAATTATTAGACTGTGATGCTGTCGCCCATTCAAAGGAATAATCTGATATGTTTATGAAAGATGCCTAAACTAATAAATGAACACATTAGGGTGAGTTGCCTGTTATACAGGTTATATGCCTATATCTATGATTCTAGTCTCATCTTTCTCCTTTCTAAAAATATCTGTTGTCCTTCTAATACAGCTTGCAGTTTGTATCCTTGTTGCTGGCCTTCTTTGTATCTATATCAATTATGATTGCGACAGACAAAGGCAAGAATTTCGCAGAACTAACGGCAAGTGCTTGGTTTGGGGAAAAGCTCCATCAAAGGTGCCTCATCACTTATCATTGTTATCACCATCTTCTTCTGATAAGTTAGGCAGAATAATAAAAATAGAAAAGGTGTCACCAGTTAAGCAACCCGTCCTAATTTAAACCATGGTTGTGCCTAACCCTGGATAACCGAAATTTTCAGTTCTTTTATTACTGTGATTGCTCTTGATTATCTATTTTCATTGTCATAGTTGCTTTGGTCCTTTTTCGGATCCTTGTTTCTTGCAATGTTTGGCTTAAAGTAGCCAGTGCTTTTGCAGATTGTTGCTTCATACACAACTACTGCTGGAGAAACAAAAACTAGCCTTCTTTTGACCTCTGGATGGTGGGTTTTCTATTTTTGTGCTGTTAATTTTATCAACTCTAGAAAAATTGTTGTGGAAAGTTGTTTATATTTAAGGTTTGTTTAGATCTAAAAAATATATTTCATGGAAATAAAAATATTTAGTTTCAAGTGGAAAGTAAATTCCACAAAAAATGAATAGATTTACATTTTTTCGTATATATTTTTTCCTTGTAATTATTCAAACATCCAAACACATAAATGTACTTCCTCTTAATCTTTTTTCTTGCATATTTTCTCAGAGCCAAACGGACCATTAGTATCTATGTTTACAGAAAATACTTGAACAGGGTGGTCACTAAATTCCATGCAGCTCAGCAGAGGGTAGAGAATGTTTTTTGGTTTTGGGGTGGTGGCAGTGTACATTATTGTGATGTCTGAATATGGTCTACCAAATGTAGGGTTGACAAATAGATGGGTATGGGCAGGGTCTAAATGGATAGGGGTGATATTTGGCCCGTTCACACATCTGAATTCTGAGTCAGTGGTTATGTTTAGCTTAAACAGTTTCTTGTACTCAACCGTTCCCACCCTTTAACCCATTTAGCAACACCAGTTCTATGAAATACTACTGTTTTCTTTCCCAAGGACTACACGTTAGGATGTGAAAATTGCTTCTAAAGATAAACCCTAAATGTGAACGAGGCTAATTGAATAAAGGGACGGCTCAGTCTTCAAGGTTTCCATTTCATGGGGTTTGGGAATGGTCTAATATATGCAATCTTTCATTTGCATTGCAGAGAAATTGTTTCATCATTTGAACTTGTGACTTTTAAGTCATCATGGAGCATCTTTAGCACTGTACCAAAGCTGACCTCTGTAGCTAATTAAGTAAACTAAACAAAAAGTAAATATGAAATTAGATCCATTTATAAAATCCAAAAATTAATTAACCCCATAAGACATCAAACTAAAAGTAATATCTCATATTAAATCTAACATTTAACTAAACTTGTTTTTTTAGTACACTAATTAAGTAGGAAATCATGAACATACAAAATTAAGTTAATTGAAAAAAGTTTTAAGCAAAATGTATTTGCTTAAATCTGAATTCAATTAAGCCTTCGAACTAATTAAAATAACATCAATCCAATTTCTATTCGAAAGCTAAATCTGGAACTAAATTAATTATCTAAAAGAATCACATTTTTTACTCTGATCAAATCTGAACTGTTAAGAACGATGCAAAAACTTGGATTTTTGTTTTATGAAAAAAGGATTAAATCTAAACTGTTTAAAAACTGGTAATGAATAATGTAATATAAAAAAAATCAAGTCAAATGAATTTTCCTTTTTTTTTGCGGGGGGGGGGGGATGTGAAATGAAAGTAGTCTGCTCTGTGTGTGTCCGAACAGAGAGAAGAAAAGGTCTGAGTGCAGGTGAAACCAACTCAAAAAAAATATGCCTTTTTTGCTGAGAAACAACTGAAAAATTCTTACAAACTCGTTATCTTGCTTATGCTGTGTGGGTGGACAGAATGTGCAAACTAGGTTTGATTTTTATAAATGAGCTCTTTTTATTTTTGACTTGATAAGTGAAATGGTAAATGGTACCCATACCCTTCTAATCCCTTTTATTTCGGGTGCTCACCCTATTTATTTTCCACCCAACTTATTTCCTATCAACCCATTATTTCCCATACAGATTTTTGATATGTGTAATGGGATGGGTGCATCGATTCAAAAATCGGCCGATATTTTATCTAATCAGCAATATGTTGGCCGATACTTACCTGTCAGCCATTTCTCAAATATTTTTTTCTTCCGATATAGCCAATATACATATTGTTCGATATATTCAATATTGATATAGTCGTGATTAATGCCAATACCGATATTTCATCCATGGATGGGTGAGATTCATTATGTGCATAACTTAATGCTGGTGCCTTGGCGGGGTTTCTGTTATCCCAACACTATGAATTCCTTGTATTTTGAGCTAGTTTTAGTTTGATAAAGTGAGTTTAACTGCAAAACTATCACCAGCGTTGTTCGGACCTATTGACTTGCATTGATTCGGCTTTTGCAGGTGGGGTTTGGCTCGACATTTCCATTATGTCCCAGAAATATTGGGTGCCTTTTTCTGGACTGTTCCAGCTCTTTTCAATAATGTATGCATATTCTTTACTTGATTTCATTGTTGTACTATAAATTCTCGGAGGTATTAAATTTTCATCTCAATTTCTCTTTCCAAGGTAGCATTTTTCCCTGATTATTTGTCTCTTCCATCTCTCTCTCTCTCTCTCTCTCTCTCTCTCTGCAGTTTCTTCCTTACTTCTATGTGATATTTCTTACCATCCTGCTTTTTGACCGATCCAAAAGGGATGACGATCGATGTCGAAGCAAGTAAGCTCTAATTGATTCCTCCTCTGCAATTGTTTCCATTTAAATGCCATTCTTCCACGAATTCTGAATTTCATCCTATAAACTATGGGATTGCCAAGAATTCAGGATTTGCTAATGTTGATAATTATGCTTTGTCCTCGTGTATTTTTAATTTATTTATATTTGGTATACAAGGCTACGTGAACTACGATCTGTCAGCCGTCAGCTACCCTTATGCCTTGTATTTCAATAATTTAAACACATTCATTCAACACATTTTCCCTTCCATTTTTCATCTCCATCAATCTGTGAACCCGTTGCCTTCTCCTAAGTATATTTCTATTATCTCTACATGAGTCAACAATCCAAAATCATGAGAGGATCCCTACCATGAAGAGGTGCTGCTTCCTAAACATGGCATTGAAGAGCACTTTTTAAATCATTTATGAGGGCAAAAAACCATCTACCAAGCCTGGAATAGAAATGCTTGGAATAGAAATAATAATAATTAGAACTCGTTGCCATCCACCAAGACTGTCCCTTAGAAAGGTTCAGTGTGAAACTTCCTCCTTTCTCCTTGCGTGATTTCTCAAAATTTATGCATTTGCTGAAGATAAAAATGTCGATATTGGTTGTGATCATATTCGTATCATCATAAGACATCACGGATGCAATTCTTTTTTTTCATGACCGTATCAAAAGCGTGTTAGATATTAAATTTTAACCATATTTAACCACTTATTTATCGATTTCAGGAGTTGTCAATTTTTTCAAGTTAATCTTAATATTCTTCTAAATTACTGTCAAATAAGCAAAATTCTTGATATATATTTATATGTTTTATATTTTTATAAACTATGTGGTTCTTGATGCGAGTCCCACATTGGAAAGTTGGAGGCAAAACCTCCAGCTCATAAGTTAGGGGGTTCTCCCTCCTACTAGACCGGTCTTTTGGGATGGGCTCTCCCTCTAACTTATGCTCGCATCAAATAGTGCTTTCATTGAGACCAGTCCCGGCCCGGAGAGGGCTACCTGCAGAGGGTTCTGACCGGAAAGGGCTACTTGCGGAGGGGCTGACCTGCTGCCGGTGCGCCGAGGCGGAGTAAAGCGTCGCAGAGTGAAAGCCGCCGAGTGAAGTGCCGCAGAGTGCAGCCGCCGAGGTCGCGGCTGTTGAAGGAGGGAGGAATGATGCGAGTCCCACATTGAAAAGTTGGAGGCAAAACCTCCAGCTCATAAGTTAGGGGGCTCTCCCTCCTACTAGACCGGTCTTTTGGGATGGGCTCTCCCTCTAACTTATGCTCGCATCAGTTCTCGACTTCTTAAAAGAGTAAGATATATTTTGGACACATAGATTTAAGCTTTCAAGAGTGAAGCGAAGCTAAAAAAATGCCAATGAAAATTTGACCAATATGGTGATACCGGGATATTCTTACCATTCTAGAAACTATCGGGCTCTGGGCCTCCCAATACCATCACAGCTCGGCTGCTATTTTCACCCACGGGTCATTTTCACCGGCAATAAAGTTTGCCACAGCGGATACATTGGCCGATTTAGATCGCCAATTTGTTTAAAGCCTGATTCGATATTTCGACGAAATTCTTGCAGGTACGGAAAATACTGGAAAGTGTATTGTGAGAAGGTTCCTTATAAGATCATACCGGGAATCTACTGACGGGGTTCTCGCAACGGCGGAAAGCTCCGTGGGGCCTCGAAAATCAGTTTTCTGGGTGCCCGAGAGCGGCCAACTCATCGGTATTTTCTGAAACAAAATTACTATTTCTGCTGAATCCTCCTGATTTCCATGTAAATGTTGGCATGATCTCTTCTGAATCTTCTCTGTTGTATGGCGTAGGATATGTGGTTATTTGTGCTTAACTGCCTGACCTTTTTCTTAGTTGTGCCTAAGAAGAAAGAGAGGAATTGAAGATAATGAGAACTCCTACCTATTCTCTTTTTATTCACCGTTTATATAGAAAAATGGTTTGATATTATCATATTATTCGACTACCTAAACTTGGCAATAAATAACCATTTTTTTCTTTTTTCTTTTTTTTTTGAGTATTTTTTATAAAATTAGCTGGACTTTAATTATACTTGTTCTATTGTCAAGGCCTTCGTTCTTGAGCAGCTGTAGAGGCAATCTGAGCAATATTCGTGTGATTATACAGGCCAACCATTTTATTTTCATCTCTAGTTTTTTCTTAAAATTATTGGTGCATAATTTAATTATTTCATCCGACTTTATGGTTTTTTAAAAAAAAAATTAAATTTGTATCTGTTTAATTCAATAAATTTGAAAGAACATAAAATCTGCGTAAGAATATAATATTTAATGTTATGCTTTTTAATCAGCATTGTTTCAAATTTATTGTACTGGAAGAGTGTAGCTTTAATTTAAAAAAAAAAAGAGATAAAATTAGATGAATATTAGACAATTTAAATATTTTCCAAATAAATATAGGCAACATAGAATATTTTAGCTAAAATAGGTTTGTATTATTATCGGACATGCTTTTTATTTTATTTAATGAAAAGTTTAAATAAATTCTATGACTAAGTGGGTGGAAAGCCTTTTATGAAGGGAATAATTATCAATATTCTTTTCTTTTAGTATTTCCAATGAGTTAGATTTGTAAATTAATATGTATGCGACTGTAATTTTATTTGGTTAATCGATTTGAATTAGGCATTTGACGTTTATTACTTAAAATATCACTATTGTCTGAAAAATTTATCGCCTTTTATAATCGTAAAACATGCCCTATTGTTGATGGAACTATGTGATAATTAGTATCTTCCTACACACGCTAAATGTTTTAAAAAATATATTAACACAAAAAATTATTTTTTTGAAAATATTTTATTTTGAAAAACGTGGAAAGCACCGTTAGTTAGAATTTTTGTATTGAAATATTTTCTATAAATATTTTTTATTTTATAAACGAACGTCGCATAAGACTCCCATTTAATGTGCAAAGTAAACCACCATAATGCAAAAAATCTCATACATATTGACAGTATAGTTGACAGCGACCCAAGAGAAAGTTCTCTCAAGAATTTGGTCCATAATTAAATAAAATTTTAGTTAACCCATGTAATTTAAAATGGACAGATGAGCCTCATCGGTCTTATTTGAACAATTCACTTCATGTACGATGATGCTATCAGCTCTAACCGATCGGAATATATAATTTCTTTCTTTTATTTAGATAGTTTAACGAATTCGGCTACCAGTTTAGAATTATCAGTCGAACGGCATTCTCTTATCCATTTGGACAATTTCATGGGCAATTAGTAGAAATATCAACTGCTCATTAACTCTATATATATCATTCTTTTCTAACAAGAAGGACAAATAACTAATAACTCAAAAGTTAACAATGGACAAATTTAAAAGGAATTGTTATTTCTTCTTAACAATGAATAAAAAATGTCTCATCCTTGGTATTTTTTTATTCATGGTTGTCAAATAATAATTATTGGGTCCAGTACCAATGGAGCCCAAGGAATCGCATGGCCCAACCCGAGAAGCAACAGCTCAAGTGACTAGCTCGACCCAATATTCAAAACTGCCTACGTGGTAGTCTAGTATGCGCAACCAATCGGCGCCACCTACAGCTGATTAATATGGCTGTCGGGCGGCAGGTATAGCAAAGAGGAGACGAGCCAATGAGGAGAAGGTCAACAGTGCTAGCCACGGCTCATGTCACTACCCACAGTTTTTCAGCAAATCCTAGCGCGAGAGGTAAACCAGGTGTGGCCTGCGATACACGACGATCTTCCTACCTCCACAAGGTAACAACTGACATGCTGACGACAACCACTGGGCAACGACCGATGAATCTCACAGGAAGGATTTGCGCGCCCAAAACTCCAAGTCAAGAAGTTTATAAATTTCCTCTCATTCTACAGGAAACAGGACCGAATTTTAGGCATCCAGCTTAATATTGTGCAGCAAGACGCTCACCTCAGAGTTCAAACTCTCAAATCAATGCCCAAATCCAACCTCTACAGCTTTATTCAGGTTATGAGAGTGAGCTATCCTCTGTGGTGCGTACAGAGAGTCAAACCTTCCACTAAACGCTCATCAATCCCCCACTCTTACATTCACATACTCCCAACGCATTCACAACATATTTTTGTGCACCTCTAAGCGTGCGCCCCCTTTTCGTTCATTATGAAAAGTTGTTGACTTGAGCGTCGGAACGTTTTCGATTGAAAAAATTATGCTGGGTCTCTGACCTGTTATTTATAATTTGTGTTATGCAGGTTCCAAATTTACAGCGATGAAGATTAGACCCGCTCGAGATTCTACCCAGACTAGGAATCCGAAGGCTCCTTAATCCGTACAACAACCAAAAACACGGGACACAATAATAATTATTCTAAAATATTTTTTATTTATCCTTATATCAAACTAGACATAATTGAAATTAAATTCAAATTGTATATGAGTCCGGTCTAGATAAAAATTTGTGACTACTAAATTAGATTGGTTTGAACATATTCATAATGTAAATCCAATCGGTTTAGGCCAGCGGCATAGATTTTTTTTAATTCAAAAAATTTT